>CAKNYM010052571.1:132265-147093 GCA_932195095.1 Andricus curvator
AAAAAAAAACATTTTGCTAAAATAAGCATTTTTCCATTAAAATACATGTAAAAATCGAAACTTTGGACAAGTGTTTGTCTAAAAACTGTCCATCTTTCTGACATTTTTCTTTCGAATTTTTAGTTTGCAGGTTCGAAAATACAAGAAAAAATTTTTTTTAGAATTTTTTATCATAAGGCTTTTTTCTGTACATTTGGTGCGGGGTCCATTGCGAAACAGCCCTATTGCAACTCCTTTGTAATAAAATTGTCCAATTTTCAAAATTTTGGTCCGAAACTTCAATTTTGAGAGCTTCTGATTTAAAATTTTTCAATTTCAAATACTTTCGATTTAAAATTATTCAATTTGAAACGTTTTTATTTAGAAATGATACAAGTTCAATTCCTTTTCATTCCAGTATACATATATTTATTAAATTTCAAGCGCTTCCAATTCGAAATTATTAAATATTGTTTCAAAAATGTGAAAAACTCCTAATATTTAAAAATTGTTTGATAATAGATTTTTAAATCGTTTATATTTTCAATTATAGGAAATAAAAATCTGGCAATGTGAACGTGAGTTTCGCGCGCTTGAATTTACTGCTAAATAGTTCTACAATATCTTACCTTCTCTCTTAATCAAGTATCGATATAGATTTTGTCTTAAATATCTCTTTTTAAAAGTAGTCTGAAATTTCGAGTCTTCCAATAAGGAAATTGTACAGTAACCGTATCTAATTTTTTCTCCAACTGCATCACATGCCGAGCATTCTGACCAATCAGTCCATGATGAGTATGCTTTTAAATTATACTCTGATATAATCGTGGGTGTTTGGCTGTGAATTGCTTTTGGAGCTTCATCTGGACGCACGATAACAATTGGTTCAGATCCATTGTCGACGTAAAGATAATAAGGAGCTGCAATTGTATCCCCCAATTGACACCAATATTCACCAGCTTCATCTAGCTAAGAGGCATTGCTAATTAAATCTTGGGCTTCGAATTCAAATCTCGATTGACTGTACACAATCATCAGAATTGGTTTGAAAATATTGATGCCTTTTGGACTGAAAACTGGTATTTGATTTATTTATATTTTCAAAGGAGCCCGCACCGAATGTACAGAAAATGGACTTTTGTCACAGTGTCTAATTATAATTTTTTTGTTTGTAATTTCAAACCTGCAAATCAATAATTCGAAAGAAAATTATCAGAAAAATGGAGACAGTTCTTTTTTTTAAATGTATCAATTGTATTTTAATAGAAACGTTCGTTTATCATTGAAATGTTATCCTTCTCAAAAACTTTTTGTTAGATTTGGCTAATTGTCTCATATTTTGTAGATCAGATCCACTGAAACAAAAGTTTTGTACCCATGAACTTGACAGATTCCGATCTTGCGCATACAGGATGTTTTACTATTGTATTAACATCCTTTAAAGATTCAAGCAAGAAAACAGACATATACGAAAAACCAAAACCACGGGAGCTTTTTGTTATTAAACTTATTGGAATAAAAAATGACTTAAAAATAAGTGCAGGAAAAGTGTTATTTATTTTAGTGGTTGTTTCAACATCCCTTAAACATTTGAGCACGGAAATTGGCATATCAAAAAAACGAAAACCACGGGAGGTTTATTGATTACACTATTTGAGAATGTTAAGAAAACTCTTAAAATAATTTCAATGACTGTGCCTTCTAGGATATTTTCCCCACGTTTATTGTGAATTGATTTCCGAACACAATATTTTAATCGAAAAATCTCCCGTGATTTTTCTTTTTAGGAACAACACTTCCTAGCAAGGGACGCTTCCTGCACTTATTTTTAAGTCATTTTTTATTCCAATAGTTTAATCAAAAAATCTCCCGTGGTTTTTTTTTGTTTGAAATGTCGGTTTGTCGGTTTCCTTGTTAAAACAACCCTCAACATCCTGTATACACAAAATTTGAATCTGTTAAGTTCATGGGTACAACACTTTTTTTTCAGTGAGTATGATCTACAAAATATGAGACATTTAGCCAAATCTAACAAAAAAAAATTGTCCATTTTTCTGATAAATTTTTTTCGAATTACTAATCTGCATTATTTGATTTGATTTATTATTGATTTGACACGTTCCAAAGTTGTATCTGTTTTTATTTTTTCTATCGGTTTTATAACTTCTTTATTTGTGATCAATATTTTGATATTGCATACCTGAATGTTGTACATGCGCAAGTGTGCATCTGGCGAAATTAATAAATGTTCTGTGTAATATACTTGCTCGTTTACAGATTTGGGATGAACGCTACTATTGAAATACCATTCAATCGCTTCTATCGTATGCATTTCAGACGGAGATATGCAAATCTCACATTTTAATCTGAAGATCAGTAGATGAAAATATTTCTCGATCTTATTATAGTTCTAGAAGTACTTAGAAAAAATATCTTTCATATATTTTAGATTTTCGAATAATTAAAACATATTCACTATATTTTTTCTAAATTAAAAAATACAATTATGTTTCGCAACAAAATGGTTCTTGTTTATAAACCTTAAAATCAGAAAGAAAATGTTTAGAATGTTTTTTCTCAATTTCAAATACAATGTCATTTATATCTGCCTACAATTTTAAATTTAACTGAATTAAAGTTAAGTTATTTTAAAATTAAGGCGATTAAAAAATGAAAAGGATTCAAAACTTTTAATATATTTATTTGAAAATATTTATAGTTAAAAATTTTGTTTTTAAAAGCCAAACAGAAATGAAAGATACTTTTGTTTCTGGATTTGGAAATGATTCTTAAACCAGTCTTAATGTTTACATTACTGATGTTCCTTCTAGAGCCATTAGAGAAATCGGAAACGTAGTTTTTTCTGGTCCAGTTTCTGCATATCGATCTTTTAAACACTTATAATAATCCTCCCATTGTTCTCTATGTATCTGTCTCAAAGTAGAATTCGCCCCCGGATATTCGAACTCGTTAACGTCCAAAAAGAGTTCATATCCTTCTCAAAAAAAGTTTCCATTTTTCGATTTGATGAAAATATATTCTAATTAACCTGATTAATGAATTTGATACCTTCTCTTCCTTTTAGTGCCTTGTTGATTTTCTTCTTCAAAAGATCAAACCTATTCTTCACCTTATCTTTAATACCAAAGCACATTCCCAATTCAAGCATCATTAAAAATATCAACAATGTTCTTTTTATGATATTCTTCATATTGTACTTCTTTCTTTATAATCTTTTTCTAAGAAAGTGCAATAAATTGGTTAGAAAAGTCTAGCGAGTGTAGGGCGTAATTTCATTCATTTGTTTATTAAGTTGATCTCTTAGCAACTTCATGTTTTATGCTGTTTTAATTATTTTGAAGTGTTTTAAGGCGATAAAAAATTGTCTTATAGAATCAGAATCTATTTTTTATGATCTCGTAATGGATAAACGAAATTACATTAGTGCGAAGCCGATAATTTTGATCCGAGAGTCAAAAGCAGAGACCCTAGAAAAAGAAAAAATGAGAACTCGTAATTTTATAAGAAGCCTGCAAGAAGAGGCAAAAAAAGCCAGATTGTTCACTTTATGCGAAATTGATTCCAGTGGAAAAATGTATCGGAAAAGTATTGAAAAATATAAAGAAGAATTTAGAGAGCGCAAACTTAATGACAGTAATTTTATCATCCTAGAGGAAAATAATCCCCAACCTTCTAAAAAATTGTTGTTGCCCTCGATAAAAAGTGTAAATAAAAACTGCGATTCGCAAAGACGAAATTGCCAATGCAGCTTTCAGGATTTTTCAAATTTTCGATCTAAGAGTTTAGGTAATACAAAATTAGAGCTGTAATTTAAAATATGTAACTTTGCTAGAATACATATAATCTAAATATCAGATTTGATTTCAATCACAGATAAATTGCGGAAGAAGAACTTGGCTGAGATAGAAAATGCAAAAAAATTGAGCAACTTGAAGCAGATGAGTGTTGAGAAAAGAATAAGATCGATGGCATTGTGATTGCAAATCTATTAGGAGAAAATTTTTAAAATAATTATTGTATGATATAAATATTAGATTTATGAAATTATTGAAAATCTAATTTTTATTGACTTTTTTTAGGAGAACAACAATATTTCCGGTTACTCAAATCCCGAATTGGACATGATCAGTAAGGACATTGCTGAATTAGCACGTGAAAGACACACGATGGAGCAAGACATTGCTCAAAAAGAAGCGGACATCAAGATAAAGAATGGAGAAATCAAAAGCCTCCAAGGTGAACTCGACACATTAGCTGCCACTTTAAGGCAACTAGAAAACCAAAAGGGCGAGGCGCAAAAAAGATTAAACGATCTAAAGGTTCAGGTAAAGTATCCAGAGTTGATTGAAATTTTCAGCTTGCTTGCCAAACGTGCAGCTAGGCTTTTGCGAAGCAGATACATAAAATAATATGTTATCAATCTTCTGCATGATTGCAAGGAGGATAGCCTATTTTGAGTTTTTCAGTTTATTACCCTTGTTTACAGTTTTCTTTTATTTAAACCTGATTTAGTTCACTTTTCATTTAATCCCATTTTTAGCAATCGGCAATTTATTAATTTTTATGTTATCCCATTTTCCTTTTATTAATTCTTTTTTGTTATCCTCGTTTTGTTTGTTATGTTTGGTTTGTAGAGGGCGGAAGTAGATAGAGAGTTGAGTGAAATCGAGATCGAGATACGGGAGGAACAACAAAAGGTACATGAAAATTCACGATTATTGAATAATTGAATACAAGTTTCTCTCCTTTTTTTATACGTATGCTAGGAGTGGCTATGCTAGTGCAATTACCGCTTCATGCGCATGAGACATTAAATAAATCATGAATACAGAATGTGGCATCGTTTTCGATTTGAATTTTTCAAGATACCGAGTTTATTTAATTTTGACGTTCCGCAAGGAAAGGCCCCACACTTCGGATCTTTCCCTTATTTCTCTCTTTTTCCTACTTTTAAAGAATTCCTCTTTTTCCTCTGTTTTCAAAAAAAATTTATCCCTGTTCTCGTTTTTCGGCTTAAATGCGAACTGAATTAATAGAACCCAATAAGAAAATCCAACTATTTTTGATGAAAGTTAATTATTTTTAATTGAAGAGTCTACTATTATATTTCTGGTTCGGAATTCACCTCTTTTGCTTAAACATTTCACTATTTGGTTGAAGATTTAACTAGTTTGTTGAAAATTCATTTTTTTAAATTGAAAGTTCTTTTTTTTTTGTTGAAAATAAATTTTCTTAACTACAATCTTAACTAATGCATTTTTGGCTGAAGATTGATCGGATTTAGTTGAAAATTCAACTATTTGGTTGAAAGTTTAACTACTTTGTTAAAAATTCATTTTATTGGTTGAAGATTTAACTATTTAGTTGAAGATTCGTTTTTTTTCTTGTTTAAAAATTAATTTTTTAAATGAAAATATAACTATTCTATTTTTGATTGAAAATTGATAGTTTTTAATTGAAAATTCAACTACCTCGTTGAAAGTTGAACTACTTTGTTAAAAATTCATTTTATTAGTTGAAGATTCATCTCTTTGGTTGAAAATTTAACTTTTTTGTGGAATATTCTTTTTTTTGTTGAAATTTGTTTTTCGTTTTTTGATTAAAAACGCAACTTTTTAGTGAAAAAATAATTTGTTTTGGTTAAGCATTCAACTATTTTTCTGAAAATTCGATTTTTTTGTTGTTGAATTCAACTGTTTTTGATTAAGAATTCTCCTTTTTGATTGAATCGGACAGTTTGTAATTAAAAATTTTTTTAAATTTTTAGTTGAAATATCAACTATTATATTTTTCTTTGAAAATTAATCTTTTTTTTTTAATTCAACTACTTGGTTGAAAGTTTAGTTTCTTTGTTGAAAATTCATTTTTTTAAGATTCATAATTTTAGTTGAAATTTCAACTATTTTGTTAAAAATTCAACTATTTTATTGAACATTCAATTATTTTATTGAAAATTAATTATTTTGTTGAAAATTTAACTTCTTTGATGAACATTTGACTTTTTGGATAGAAAATTCGTCCTTTTGGATTGAAAATTCAACTGTCTTCTAAGAATTTCTTCTTTGTAGCTTGAAAATTCAACTATTTGTTTGAAAATGAATCTTTTCTTGGTTTATAATTGATCTTTTTTAGTTTAAAATTATTTGAGAATTTATGTATTTTATTGAGAAATCGTCATTTTTGGTAGAAAATTAATTTTTTTGTTGTTGAACATTCAACTATGTTGTTAAAAATTCAACTATTCTGTTGAAAATTTAATTATCTTCTTAAGAAGTTATCGTTTTTTTTAGAAAATTCAACTGCTTTGATAAAGATTAGTCTTTTTGGATTGAAAATTCATTTTTTTTGTAGAAAAGTTCTTGGTTGAAAATTCATCGTTCTTGGTGGATAATTCAACTATATTTTAAAAAAATTCGTCTTTTTGGATTGAAGATTCATTTTTCTTGGTGGATAATTCAACTATTTTTAAGAAATACGTCTTTTTGGCTTGAAGGTTCGACTATTTGGTTAAAATGCAGCTATCTGTGATTGTAGTTAATTCTTTTTGTTTGAAAATTCGATCATTTGGTTGCAAATTCGTCTTTGAAGGTTGAAAATTCAAGTATATGGTTACAAATACGTTTCTTTTGCTTATAAGTTTAACTATTTGTTTGCAGATGCAACTTTTTGGTCTAAAATTAATTTGTTTGTTTGTTGAAAATTAAACTATTCGGTTGAAATATCATCTTTCTTGGCTGAAACTTCATCTTTTTTAGTTGAAACGTCATCTTTTCGGGTTTAAAAGTCGACTATTTTCTAAAACATTCAACTTCTCAGCTTAAAAACTTAAGCGTTTTATATTTTTTCGAAAACCTAGTTTTCGAAGTAACTTATTTTTTAACCTAAATTATTCGACCTGGACTTAAAATGTCGGGAATTTATCCGGCTATATGCCTCTATATGCAACTCTGTTGCGACAAATTGGACCCTTTCCTTGCGGAACGTCACAATTAATGCGTTACTTGACAGTTTAAATTTCAATATTGCAGACTTTATTCATCAACAGTGTAATTAAAAATTGTTTCTAAAAATAACGAAGTAGCGTTACTTAATTAGAAATAAATATAATTCAAGTGACGAATTGTTTCTTAAATAGTGTTTTTAAGATATATTAATAATTAAAAAGGTGGATAAATTGCGACAACAAGCGGAAGAGCAGGAAACTGTCTTGCGTTCTCAAGAAGAAGAATTGAACTCAAAACGACAGGAACTGGAGGGCTTAAAACAGGAAGAGCAGCAATTGGAATCGCAACAAACGAAAAGCAGGGACCACTTAAATGAATTAACAAAAAAACTGCAGGAGAAGCAAATCCAAATTAGCCAAGCTAAATTAAAAATAACACATCTGGAGGAACAGCAAAGGCAAATGAGCGATGCAATCGCCCTTTATGATTCCGCCCTTGCAGCTGGGGACGTGAATATAGTTTCAGATACTAGTCTACATTATAAACCTGAAATCGAGGAATTAATAGAGTCAGTACTTCTGTTATTAATGGTAATTTTTTACTTTCATTATTCTCTCTTTCTAATATCTGTATCTAATTTCTCTACAGGGAAGAAAGACGAAGTTCTACACAAGTAAATGGAGTAATGAATGAAGGGGACGCGTTCTCAAATTCAAATGGCAATGCGGAAGCTTTTGGCGCAGATCCTTTTGCGTCTAATAAGGCTAAAGATGCCTTTGAAGATGCAGATCCATTCGGCGGAAGTGCTTTTCCATCTCAAGGAGCGACTGTAAGAATATTTTTAACTTTTATCAGTGATTCACTGGCATGAATAGAATAGGGTTGCTACAGGTCAGGGAATTCCAGAAAGTCAGGGACTTTAAAACTGGTCAGGAAAAGTCAGAGAATTTCAGGGAAAGCCTAACAGAGTCAGGGAATTTTCGATAAACTGAAGTTGAACTTGATTTTAGTACGTTGTTAAAAATTCAACAATTTTGTTAAAAAGTTATTCATTTTTAGTTGAATTCAACTGTTTTTGGTTTAAAATTAAAATCTTTTTGATTGAAATATCAACTGTTACATAATTCGGCTTTTAGTTGAAAATTCAACTTAATTTAGTTGAAAACTCTTTTTTTTAAGTTAATTTTTTTCACTGAAAATTTAACTATTCCATGTTTGATTGCAAGTTTATCTTCTTCAGTTGAAAATTTATATATTTTGGTAGAAATTGCATCTGTTTTAGTTGAGAATTCAATTATGTTCTTGAAAATTTGTCTTTTTTGGTTGTATTCAACTTTTTTTGGATTAAAATCTTTTTTGATTGAAATATCAACCATTACATTTTTCTATAAGATTTCATCTTTTTTGTTGAAAATTCAACTTAGTTGAAACTGGAACAACTTTGTTAAAAATTCATTTTTTTAATTGATGATTCATAATTTTAGTTGAAAACCCTTTTTTTTTTGTTATAAATTTAACTATTTTGTTGAAAATTATATTTTTTGTGGAAAATTAATTCATTTGGATTTAACTGAATTTAACTGAAAATGTAACTCTTCTATGTTTGATTGCAAATTTATCTTCTTCAGTTGAAAGTTCATCTATTTTGGTAGAAATTGCATCTGTTTTAGTTGAGAATTCAATTATGTTCTTGAAAATTCGTCTTTTTTGATTGAATTCGCCTTTTTTTGGTTGAAAATTCATTTCTTTGATTCAAAATTAGATTTGTTTATTGAAATTTTTTTACTGAAACTTTAACTATTCCATTTTTGTCAAAAATGTATTTTTTTTATAGAAATGTAATCTTTTCGGTCGAAAATTTGTTTTATTTGGTTGAAAATCGATTTTTTACTGAAGATTTACCTATTCTATTTTAAGTTGAAAATTTATCTGGTTTAGGTGAAAATTCAACTATTTGGTTGAAAATTCGTCTTTTTCGTGGAAAACTAATCGCATTAGATAAACCTTAATCTTTTTGGTTAAAAATTAATTTTTTTGGTTGAAATATCGTGTTTTTTATTAAAAATTTATTTTACTAACATTTTAACTAATAGGAATGGAAGCTTCTAATGTGTCCCCTAAGGGTTTACATTTTTCTTGTATCTCTTCTCCATTCCTTTACACATCCCCCACACACTTTCTTGGTGGTGGGAGGGGGACCTACAGTTTAAGGTGGGTTCCGAACCACCAAGAGCAACAGCTTTAAGTACTTAGAGAATCTTTTTCTCTAGAGGTACCGGTCCCACGACTCTCCGGAGATGAACCTTGCTAGGCTATAGTGTTCAGCGCATGGGCCGTCGAGGCTCTTCCAGAGTACAAGGCGGGAATCGAAGCCCAAGCCATTTTAACTAATAACTATTGTAATTTTTGTTGTAAATTTATCGTTTTTTGGTGAAAATTCATACATTTTCTTTAAAGTTTATCTTTTTTTAGTAGAAAATTCATCTTTTGGGTTAAAAATTCAACTATTTGGTTAAGAATTTTTTTTTCCTGAAAAAATTTAATTTTTAACTAAAAATGTAACTATTCCATTTTTGCTTTAAAATATCTTTTTTGTTTGAAAACTCAATTATTTTGGTAGAAAATTTCTATTTTTGAGTTGAAAATTCAATTTTGTTTTTAAAAATTCATATTTTCGAGTTAAAAATTTAACTGTTTTGCAAGAAATTCGTCCTTTTGGCTTGAAAATTCAACATTTCGGATGAGATTTTGTTCTCCATTGAGTAGACAAAATTTTTCTTGGTCGAAAATTCGTCGTTTTTGTTTGAAAATTAGTCTGTCTTGGTTTAAGCTTCAACAAATTTGTTGAAAAATTCTTATTCTTTGGTTTCATTTAACTGTTATTGATTGAAAATAAAAATATTTTT
Source organism: Andricus curvator (assembly GCA_932195095.1). NCBI lineage: Eukaryota > Metazoa > Arthropoda > Insecta > Hymenoptera > Cynipidae > Andricus > Andricus curvator. The sequence goes on from CAKNYM010052571.1 coordinate 142,116, forward strand.
TGGTGGAAATATCAACTCTTGGTTGAAAATAAAATTTTTTATCTGAAAATTCAAATCTTCCATCTTTGTTCAGAATTATTCTTTTTGGGTTGAAAACTTAAAATGCGTGTATTTTACCTATGTATTACGTAATTTGTGGATGACCTCTTATAAAATTCCGCACGACTGTCGTCACTAAATGTGTTTGAAATAAATTTGGAAAGAAAAATTTTTTTGCGTTAGGTGTAAGTTCGTTTCTATACCCAAAAGAAAAATTTAGAACGGTCAGAGAAAAGTTAGGAAATTTCGAAATTGGGATTTTGTAGCAACCCTGATACTGACCTGTTTCTTTTACTTATATTTAATTATTTATGTGTTCTTCTCAGAGTGGTTTCGGAAATGATTCCTTTGCGTCATTTGATAATCCCGGTGCTACTAAACAAGATCCTTTCGATCCGTTTGGTGACAAAGGAGGTGCAAGAAAACCAGTGGGCGTAAGTCATGTTAAAAATGCAATTATTTATCTAGTCTTTGAAGTCAAGTCTTTTTTAGAATGGTAAAATAGTTGTTGGTGGAAAGATTTTGGCTATAAGGTCCAAAAGAATGGAATTCAATTAGTTGATAACTAATTGGTATTCATATTTTCTATTTAATAATAAGTGTCTCGATTTTCAGATATCCAAGGATCCCTTTGGAGATGATCCCTTTGCAAATCTGCATGCGCCCACGCGGCCTGAAAGCCCTAGTCCAGCTCTTCCGCCTAAAAAAGCAAAGCAACCGCCTCCAAGGCCAGCGCCTCCACGTCCTTCTTCAGGACCTGCAGGACCTTCCGGACCTCTGCGAGCAGCTCCTGCTCCTCCAGTTCCGTCACCAACGCCCGATTTATTTGCAAACGCAGTCTCTGATCCCTTTGCTGCTCAACAACCAGTAATTGATAATAATAACGGAAACAGCTTTGGAACTGGATTCGCTGATTTCGCAAACTTCGATTCCAAGGTAAGGATACTAAGTTTACATTCTATGTCGTATACATTTTATGATTTTGTGATTCACAAGAGGTTTTATTTGTATGCTTTGTCAAGTGTCAATTAATCCCACCAATCTTGTCCTTTTTCCTCTCACAATCAAATTTTTTATTCCAAAATCAAAATGAATAGCTAATAAGTTTTATTTCATGATGCTTAAAAATATTATTTTCCTTATGTTTATTTATTATATCATTTGTTATTACATCATTGTTATGTTGAAACGTTGGAAACGATTTCGATTTTATTTTGTGCACTGCATGTAAATATATTATGTTTTATTCGAGCGTTCAGACGGCTTGATTTATTTTTTATTAGATTTCCAACGTTTCGAGTGATTATAGATTATATTTTTTTTAGATAATTTACTCATCCTTTATTTTACATTTAGGTAGAAGCCGTTCGATTTTCAGTTTTTCCACTGATTTGACTCCTGGAGCATGCAGTCAACACGATTAATTTCTTTAGTGTATTTGGTATATTTGTGCATTTTTTTGTTCATTGTTGTGATTTCCTAAAATGCTGTGGGTTAATGGAGTGAGAAAATTCTAAGAGGATCTTCATTTTCTAATGGCATTCTGGGAATGGTTTAGGGTTGTTCCAAAGATACAAGTTAAGGTATTAATTTTAATGGATAATCGGAAAAATAAATATAATTAATTCTAAGATTTTTAATTCAAAGGCTTTAAAATCTATTGGCTTTGAATTGCATGACTTTTAAATTTTCTGTTCTTAAAGTCCGAAGGCTTTGAAATTCATATTCTTATCTTAACACCAATTTAAATTTTTTAGATTTTAATGTCTTCAAAAATTCGGTCTTTTAATTTCAAAGCTTTAAGTCGGATGCTTGGAAAATCAGAAGCTTCTTAATTTCACAAGAAATTGAGATACTTTGGATCAAAAAGAATCCAAATTTAAATGCGAGCTTATAAATTTGGAGGTTTTTCAATTTGTACTTTTTTGAATTCAAATGCTTTTAAATTTGGTTACATTTAAATTCTAAAACTTTGGAATTTGGCTCACTTAAACTTAATCTTGAAAACTTAAATTTTATTATTGAATTTGACTTCAAAAGTTTCAATTAAAAAAGAAAGAATATAGAGACATTAAAATCGAAAAACTGAAATTTCTGGTTTCAGTTTCAATTTTGAATTTTAAAAATCGAAAGTATTCAAAGGTGAAGCTTTTCAAAATTCTGTAATTTGTGAATTCAAAGTTTGTAAATTGGCTGCTTTTGAGTTTAAAGGCTTTAAAATTTTGGTACTTCAAAATATAAAGATCAACAATTTACACAATTTAGAGTTTAAAATTTTTGAAGTCTTTCAGAATAAAATAAAAACGTTCCGTTATAAAAATCGCACACTTTAAAAACATTTTTAATTGAAAGCTTTAGAATTACATGTCTGCAACATTTTTTAATTTTAAGTCTTAAAAGATACCGGAAATTCAAGAAAGAACACCCTAAAAAAAGAGGAATTTCCTTTCGTCATGTATTAAAATGCCCTAAAAAAACTGAGGAACAACCCTGACAGTAATACTAGGTGTGTATGCATTGCAGCATATTTCAGAGGCAGTCCTGAGGGCCAGATGATAACGAGCGGTCTTTGCCGTGTTTTTCTTAACTTTCCAGTAAAGCAAAAAACTGACTCGTGACAAAAACTGCTTCAGCCGGAACCAGTTCCCAGCCGAATGGGGCCGCAGAGACTGAGCAGGACACGGACAGCGTCCACTCCCAAACTGCCAGATTTTACGGAAGACCCCTTCAAGGACTACCGCTATGAAGATCCTTTCAACATAGATCCCTTCGCCGACGACACCAGCGACTCAAACGCAAACAAAACCACCATCAGCAACACCAGTAAACTCGATGCATTCGGTTTCGATGAAAACTCATTCACCTCCAAGGACACATTCGTCAGGGCCTTTGATTCTGATTTCTCGAAAACCTTGCCCTCGCCAAAAACCAAAAGCGACAGAAACACATCGAAATTTGAGGCTGATTTTGGAAAAGCCTTCTCTGACTCCAACCGGAATGATTTTACGTTCACCACAGGACGATCGAAACCAACCAAACTAAGCAACATCGATGAGACATTCGCTTCCAAAAACGATACAAAATCGTCAAAAAAGTCCCATCTTTCATTCAGAGATAAATTAGTCTTTGGTGGTGAGAAGAAGAATAAAAACGCTAATAATAAATCTTGGAACGGGAACAGTAGAGCTCTAAATCCGACGGAAGAAGAGCAAATCGCCTGGGCTGAACAGCAGAGCATTCTCGCCGAAGAGGAGAGGCGCAGAATCAAAGCACGGGAAGATGCTGAGCTGGAAATGGCTTTGGAAAGGAGTAAAATTGAAGCTGTTAAGTCTAGAAAAAGTTAAGCCCAGAAGTCCTGGAAGAGTTCAACTTTACCTTCAGACTCTATGTACATTATCACCCAAAACTAAGAGAAAATACCAGACGTATTTTTACACGGACGCAAGTTTTGGGTACTGCACTTATTGGTTTCGTCGTTTTAATGATAAGTTGAAAGTGCAAGCTCAGTTGATATAGTTTTAAGAGTAACGAAATATACTCAATACGACTCTACAAAATAGAGTGCACATGCCATGTAAAAGTAAGATCGATCAACGATTCTAGTTTAGGACTAAAGCAACAAATTGACAGATTTTGTATTTCTTTATTCGTTTTCTATTCTTTATTTGAAGTTTTGGTGAATGAAGCTAATCATTGGGATATGTGTGGAATTTGGAGTTTGGAGGCTTGAAGATTCGTTGACAAAAGACGCTTTCGAGATTGGAGAAGATTTTATATTTGAACGCTTTGAGTTTAATTTCAGAAGATTTTAGCTTCTAAATTCCACAAGTTCCTATGAAATCACTCAAGTTTACGGAACAGTATCCAAGTGTTTTCTTTTCTCCTTTTTTTTTTTAAAAAGACCGAGCGCAACTTAAAAAGTAAGGCTTCCACGAACGATAAAGTATTACAACGTTCGTGTTGCTAGAAGACGTAGCGACTTGCGAGTCTATAAAGATTAACGGAAATTTCGGTGGCAGTTGTTCAGTGGATGGACAATAATGTTGGGCGAGCAAACCTGACGAATCCCAGTATCATTGAGAAGCGAAAAATTATTGATTAAGATAATGGTTAGATGTATAAGGTTGATAAATATAAATTGATAAAGTTAAAGTAATTATTAAGACCACCTATACATATTGTATAGCGATTAATCGTACTCGATCGACGGATCAGCTTGTTCTTGATAACGTCGCAACTGTTGAACTTGGATCACGTGTGTCTGTTGTCTAATACTTTGGCATGGCAAGTTCCTGTTTGCCTTCACCAGTATTTATCTTGATGCGCCCTGGAGCCACCTAATTATCATTTTTGCCTTTCTAACGCTAAAAGTTATAAATATATACATATAATTATTATATTATAAAAAGTGTATTAATAGAAAAATAGCGAGTCATTAACTTGAATATCATATCCAGACAGTGTCGACCGAATCTTTCTTCACGCTGAGGATTCCTGTCTCGTTCATATCGAACAAGTTTTTGTGAAGGACTCTCTGATGATGTATCATTTTCTTATTTTTTAAAAGAGGAACATTTTCCAGATTCTCGACTCTGGTGAGAAACTTAATTTGTTTGGAAGTTGGCACCTCGAATACCTTATTTTACATGTAACAAAGTGCCAACTTCATGTTGTCCTTACCCAGTTGACATTCTCATGTCTTCATATGTTTATACTACTATGTAAAAAAAATGTCTTGTAACTATCCACTGCGTTTTTTTAATTTTACCAAAACCTGTAAAATGACTGAGTTCAAAGTAGTGAACTCCCAACCTCAAATGTAGAAACATCACTTTGAATGCAGTGGTTTTACCAAATTTTTGTAAATTTACCTCTCTGAAAGTAGGAAATATTTGCACTCAAATATTTCCTACTTTCAGAGAGGTAAATTTACAAAAAT
>CAKNYM010052571.1:147493-187869 GCA_932195095.1 Andricus curvator
AATTTTTGTAAATTTACCTCTCTGAAAGTAGGAAATATTTGCACTCAAATATTTCCTACTTTCAGAGAGGTAAATTTACAAAAATTTGGTAAAACCACTGCATTCAAAGTGATGTTTCTACATTTGAGGTTGGGAGTTCACTGCTTTGAACTCAGTCATTTTACAGGTTTTGGTAAAATTAAAAAAACACAGTGGATAGTTACAAGAAATTTTTTTTACAGTGTATAAAATTCGTCTTTTCTAAATTCAGAAATTTTCAAATTTCGACTTTTTAGGATTCATTGAATTTATGATTTGGTCGCCTTTGAATATAAAGACTACAAAGATTGAATTCTTGTTAAATTCAAACTCTGTAGAACATAACTTTCGAATATATATTTGAAAATTCGAATCGAAATTGAGGAACTTCGATTTGATTAAAGATTCCATTTTGTTTACTAATGAGGAGAGACCAGCATTTGTCAACTTTAGTTTCGATTCATAATTTTTGTAATGAAATCTCATTACCTGAGTTTTAATTTCCCAAAGCAGTAATGTACAATTTTTCGCCACTTTTGAGAAAATCGACTTTGAAATATCCGCAACAAGGCATGCAAACTTTGGCGAAACATACTTCAAATCGGCCGGCAGCTCATGCAGTAGCCTAAAATGTTTACAAATATAATATCCTTCAATATTTTTAAAAATTATTGTAATAATAATTTTTATAATGCCTTTTTTCGCGGAAAACTGAATTTTCTCTAACTTTATCGTGTTTTTCGCGAACAAATTTATTTTCTATAAATGTTATGCTTTTTTAGGTACGAAATATGAATACCGTCTTGATTAAGATGATAGTTTTTTTTTCAATTAACAAATTGAAGAAAATAAAAATTCCGGCGATAAAGTGCGAAAATTATGTTTATAAACATTTTTAAAATAAAAAAAGTGTAGGCAGCGAGACTCGAGCACGCAACCTTTCGGATACGAAGCCCAGGCGCTACAGCCTGAGTCATCGGCCGATTTAAGATGTGTTTCGCTGAACTCTATGTGGCTTATGGTGGATATTTCTAAGTCGATTTTCTCGAAAACTGCGAAAAATTGCATATTACTGCTTTGGCAAATTAATACTCAGGTAATTAAAATAAATCTTTAATTACAATAATTATGAACCGAAACTAAAATTTACAATTGCCGGTCTCCTCTTGCAAATAAGAAATCCCAAAAGTCGACATCCTGAAATTTCATCTCGCAATGAAATTAAATTTTCTCTCAGTTTTGGAATCATAAAAGTCTAAAAGATATACTGTTAGCTCTTCAGAGACTTTTTCACATCCGAATGAACTGGAGTTTTCGCAGCAAATTAGTTGTGTTCGCTAGTATTTCTTATTTTTATTTTGTTTATTTTTTCGTTTATATTCTTGAATTACGTTCCAAAGATTAGTGTTGAGACTTAAGATAATTTTGAGTGGCTTTTGGCGAATTCGGCGGGTGGCTAGAACTTGGAAAGCCTTTATCTTTACAATTTGCACGTGTTTATTTGGAAATGACAACATTAGAGTGCCCATTAGGAACCCACATTTTTCAATTTTTTCAAACGCCCCTCAGTTTACTTTCATTTAGTTGGAAAAATGATATCGTACTTTTTACTTTATTTTTTAAAAAATATTTTAAGTTCTCGCTGGGTTTATGATTTTTATAATATACAAATTTGAAGATAAAAATGCTTTCATTTCAAGCGAAACATTTTAAAAAAGAAAAAAATTGTTTTGAGGTCTTTATTGAACTTGAAACATAAAAATGTGTAGTTTCATTACAATTAACGAAATGAACCCTAAACCTTTTTGTTCGTGGAAATATAAATGTTGTATTTCATCTGCGGTTCATGGAAAATAATCCCAATTATAACATTGAAAAAATGTATACCTGGTGAAGAAACTAATTTACAAATTAAAAAAAAGTCCAAAAAGGAACAATAAAGGGTTCAAAACAATTTTCTTTTCTTTTGCCGAATTTCGGGCTTTTTTCAATTGAAGTAGATTCAAGAAATGAAAGAATTTTTTATCGTGAACTTTGTACATTATACACAAAAAAACTGAAGATTTTGTTTCACCGAATGGAATAAAATTGAGGTCTGGCATTTCAAAAATTAAAAATTTTAATTCCTAATGGGCACCCTAAACAACATATAACTTCGGATGTATATATTATTAAAAAATATTATGATTGTTATTAGATATTAATAACTACTATTGAAACGATATCACAACTCGTGTAGTTCTCACGACAGAAACAAATGCTACCTGTATCGTTAAGTGTTAAAGAAGCATTGTAAATTTTCATAATCTATGTGTTTCCGTAGTACAGTCCACTGTGTATTGTAAGAGACTTGTACATATTAAGGACTTAGGTCGTTTTGCGTTAAAAAAGATTCAGTTAGAATGAACGAAATTGTGTCCACCAACATTAATCGATAATTAGACAAGAGAAAAAAAGCATTAGTTTCTTCCTTATTCAGTAAAACTACACTGATTTTCGGGGGGGAAAAAATAAGAAAAAAAAATACTCAGACAAACTGTAGAAAAAGGGCTGTCATTTCTATTTTATGTATTTAATTATCTTTTCATCTTTCTTTTTTTTTCGTTTACCTGCAGTTTGCATGTCTGTGTAGTGGTTAACGTTTTGTTTTAAATCAAAGTGCTCGTGTCTTTTATTTTCGTCTTTATATTTTATATTTAATTTAATAATTTAAAGTTTCCTCGATTAAGTTCGACAAAGTTTCCCTGTTATTGGCGAACAATCAAGAATGACCGATAGCTTTTTGTTTTCTAATCGCAAGTACTTGGAAGACTGTATGATTTCTTTCAGAGAAGATAAAATATATGTACGTACGTAGAGGGAAAAAGCAGAGAGTAGAGCAGAAGTGTGTTGTTACCAATGTACAAGTGTAAAATTGTTCGTTATTAATTAGATCATTCCTCATCGGAGTCCTAGACATTCGTGCAACGCTGATGTTTTTTTTCGTAACGGAGGAAGCTCGAGATTTGATACCAGAAGCCTTCAAGATTGCCTAAAAAGACAAATAATATAGGGACTATATCGATGTATATCAAACACCCGAATTTTAAATGTTGCATGCGTAGTTAGAAGCACGCATACGCGACCTATAGATTTTATAATCAACGTAATATGTGCCGTACAGTATGTTAAACTATTGTGAAATTACCAAAGGACAATGCTTTCTTGGTTGCGCTCATTATTATTCGTTACGATAGCAAATAGTCGATATCCATTAGGTCAATGCTACACTCCAAAAACCATTTATGTTCTTGTTTAAGGAAAAATTCTCCAAGAGTGTAGTTGGAAGCTTTTCGAATTTAAAGGGATTTCCAGATGAAGCTTTCATCTAGAAAGTTTTTGTTTGGATATTCTTTGAAATTTAGATTTTGAACTTGAAGACATTTGGATTTGCGACAAGTTTGCAATCGAAAGCTAACAATTTTCGATGGCTTTTGATTGTAAAAATGTCCTATTCAATGCTTTTCCATTAGAGCATTTCTGCGGAGAATTTTCCAGGATAAATCAAACTTAGTTGTTTATTTTTGTGAGTTCAAGACAACATTAGTAGAAATTGTACGGATGTTGCAGATTCTTCTCATAGTATAAATAATACATAATGAGGTATTGAATTTTTGTCTAAAAGATTTTAAGAGATGGTTCACTTTGTATATAAGTATAAATATAAATATCTGTTCAGTATGATAGAGAATTTTTCACTCCTGAATCGTGATGTAGAGATAGTGAATAATTTCTCATCATATTCTAGCTTCCACTTGTTGAGAATTTTGAAAGTCATTATACATTATTAACTTGTTTTTAACTGTTTTGGTAACTTCTCACTGGTCTCGAAAGCGAAAAACTGTACTTTTTAGGAGCAATGAGATGATGTAAGAATAGGCAGTATCATGTTAAGTGAAAAAATGTTGAATATTCTCTAAATTATTATTGTTTCAGTCGAGTCGATAATCAATGGGTTTCAAGTTGCGATTAATAGATGTATGTATTCGCCAATCAATAAAAAAAATACGATTTATCAGCGAATATTGTTTTTTTTTTAAATTTTAAAGTAATTTAAGCACCAATACCTTGATCAAGGTGTCTACTTATCTGGAAAACCACGGAAATTTCAGGGAATTTTTATTTATAGTCAGGGAATTTTTTCGAGAACGTGCTTAAGTTTTTTTAAAAATTGTAATATAAAATTAAATAGTGTTTTTTCATTTGTGAAAGTAGTTTTATATTAATGGATTGAACTATTTTGTTGAAAATACAACTCTTGTTGAAAATTCGTCTTTCTGGTTGAAATATCAACTACCTATTTTTTGATGAAAATCCAACTTTTTTGGATGACAAAATACTTGGTTGAAAATTAAACTCGAATGTTAAAAATTTTGGTTGAAGATTCATCATTTTAATTGAAAATTCATCTCCTAGGTTGAAAACGTTATTATGTATTATTTTGAAAATTCGTTTTTTTTTATAAATTAATTTTTTTACCTGAAAATTTAATCATTCTAGATGAAAATTCATCTTTTTGGTTAAAAATTTAACTATTTAAGTAGAAGATTAATAATTTTGACTGAAAATTTGACTATTTTGTTGAAATTTTTTTTTTTTTAATTCATATTTTTCAACTGAAAATTTAAGTATTTTTGATTGAAAAATCAAATAAAAAATAAAGTTAAAGATTCATCAATTAAGTTCAAAATTCATCTTTTTGGTTAAAAATTGAACTATTACAACAGAAGATCTATAATTTTGGTTAAAAATTTAAGTATTTTGTTGAAAGTTCGTTTTTTTTTTAATTTTTCTTTTTCACCTGAAAAATTAGGTAATCCATTTTTGGTTGAAAATTGATATTTTTTAGTAAAAAATTCAACTATTTGTTTAAAAATTTCGTCTTTTGGTAGAAAATTAATTTTTTTGTTGAAAATTCAACTATTCCAGCAGAAGATTCCTAATTTTAGTTAAACATTCATCACTTTGATTGAAAATTTAACTATTTTGTTGAAAATTTTTTTTTCTGTTCGGTTGAAAAATCATCTTATTTATTTCAAAATTTAAACTATTTGGTAGAAAATTCAACTATTTTAGTAGAAAATTGACATAGAAAATGTCGGTATATTTTTTTAATTCGTCTTTTTTAGTAGAAAGTTAATCTTTTTGATTGAAAAGTCATCTATTTCGTTCAAAATTCAATATTTTTACTTGCAAAGTCAGGAATTTAAAATTTTTTACATTTAATTTATGTTTTATATTAATGGATTTAACTATTTTGTTGAAAATACAACTCTTTTTGAAAATTCGTCTTTTTGGTTGAACTCAACTATTTTTTATTTAAAATAACAAAATTGTTTGGTTGAAATATCAACTACCTATTTTTTGATGAAAATCCAACTTTTTTGGATGACAAAATACTTGGTTGAAAATTAAACTCATATGTTAAAAATTGTAGTTGAAGATTCATCATTTTAATTGAAAAATCATCTCTTAGGTTGAAAACGTAATTATGTATTTTTTTGAAAATTTGTTTTTTTTTATAAATTAATTTTTTTAACTGAAAATTTAATCATTCCAGATGAGAGTTCATCTTTTTGGTTAAAAATTCAACTATTCCAGCAGAATATTTATAATTTTGGTTAAAATTTTTAATACTTTGTTGAAAATTCGTTTTTTTTTAATATTTTTTTTCAACTGAAAAATTAGGTAATCCATTTTTGGATGAAAATTGATCTTTTTTAGTAAAAAATTCAACTATTTGTTTGAAAATTTCGTCTTTTGGTAGAAAATTAATTTTTTGGTTAAAAATTCAACTGGTCCAGCAGAAGATGCCTAATTTTAGTTAAAAATTCATCACTTTCATTGAAAATTTAACTATTTTGTTGAAAATCTGTTTGGTTGAAAAATCATCTTATTTATTTCAAAATTTAAACTATTTGGTAGAAAATTTGTTATTGAAATATATATAAAATATAAATTTATGAAAATTAGTTCTTGGTTAAAAATTCAACTATTTTAGTAGAAAGTTCATCTTTTTGGTTGAAAAATTATCTATTTCGTTCAAAATTCAATATTTTTACTTGAAAAGTCAGGAATTTAAAGTGTTTTACATTGAATTTAAAAATTCATTTTACTTAAAAGAATATGTTTTCTTCATTTCCTTATTTTGGTGAAAAATCTCCTTATTTCCCCTGTTTTTAGGGTACATTTTTTACTACTCACCTGGAAAATAGCTTTCATTCAAAATATTAATACATATGTTAAGTATGCACTGAAGTTTATGTATATTAAGTGAAGATAAAAATTTGTTTTAATTATTTTAATACATAATATATTTAATAATATTCTGTAATATAATTTATCAAACCGTTCTAAATTAAACGTATTAATTAAATCCGTAGAAACTTGTACCAGTAAGAAATTACTTATTCTTTAACAACAAAATCGCAATACTAGAATGGCTCCTTACTATGAAAAAAAAACACCTGGAAAAAGTGTGCAGTTAACACAATCAAAGAAACTTGTTTTTTTTGCACATTTACAAAAAGTTACAACTTGAACACAAATTTTGTTTGTTATAAAATTTGATATTATCATTCACGACCACAAACAGTGCCTAAACAAAATTCAAGATTAATGTTTGGCTCACAGGAAATTTTAAAAAGATTTCCAAATTTTGAATTTCCACATCCATACACAGAACAGAAGATATTATCCGCTCGAACTAAAATTTAGAAGGCACTACTGTTAGGCAAACACTACTTTTACCCATTATTAGAATTCGATAGAAAAAAGTTTTTTTTTCGGTCCACTTTTATGTGAATGTATTTTGAGTATATAAAAAATATTTTTTACTGAAAATTTAGCAGCTTTATATATTTAAATTTTAATTGCATTTGAATCTAAAAGGCTTTTGAAACATGAACATTTTTTGACAAAAAACTTCTAAAATATATTTTTCAATTTTGGAAAAAAAGGATAAATACGAAAAGTTTCTTTGGAAGTCAATTTTTATTTAGAAGGGAATTGAAAATTTTAATTTATTTTTTAGAATCATTGAGAGATCGTAATTCTTTAAATATTTTTGAATTTTAATAAAATTGTTAAATAGATTACTTATAATTTTAAGAATTTTTTTTCTATTTTATTATTTGAAGTTTGAGAACTTTTAAATCCTGACCGTCTAAAGCCACGATCCGCAACGTAAGTTTTCATAATGATACACGATTTTGAATTTTGAAGCTTTCTGAAATTTCACCCTTTAGAATTTTTACAATATATATTAATGTCAAAGGATTTACATTTTAGATCTAAAATGTAAATTTGACATGAATAAAAAAAATTCTTATTTTATTTATTATAAATAAATACTTTATTCAAGAGAATCAATTTTGCAGGTATTTTTAACGCGATTTAAAATAGAGAACAAGCAGTTTTAACATCTTTAAAAAGCAATTTTTTCGACAAAAAAACAAAAAAATGACATATTTCGTGGATTCAAATTTGACTTTTAAAGAAAAAAAATGAGGCACGTGGTACATGAAGTAACTAAATTTAAAAAAAAAGGTTTTTTGTACGGATAAAGCCGCGATGAGAAATATTACACAGGGAGATTTCCTGTATTTCCATAATTCGCGCGTTTCAGGAAACAAAAATCCATTCACTTGCGTTTGAATTGAATGGGTTTTGAAGACTTCTGAATTGCGTATCTGTCACTGGAATTCCAGATTGCCACCCATTGCTTAGGCTAACTTTTGAACGAGAACATGAGTTTTTTAATGGGCAAACGTATGTTTTTGAATTTAATCATTTTAGTTGTAAATATAAAGCAATTTCGAATTGAAAAGCCTAAAACGGTACAATCTCAAAAAATGGAATCATATTACAGCAATATTGTTTTGTATTCTTTACTTAATTTTTGATTTTCAATGTATCTTAAAATTGTACGATTTTTAGTTGAAGATCTAAACAAATAAAACATTTCAAATTGAAAAATATTTCGTTGGAAAATTTCAAGAATAAATAATAATTCTAAAGGAAGATTTGAAATTAATAATTGAGTTTAAAATAAAAAAATATAAAAATTAAACTATATAAAATTGATACATCAGTAAATGAATAATTTCGGCAATTTTAAATGTTTACAATTTTGAAGTTCTTAATTTTCATGATGAACGCTAAATTTTTAATTTTTTCCTTTCATAGGTTTTAATGGTTTTAATTTTTCAATTAAAATGGAATCGGTTTAATTTTGGAAAGTATAATTATTAGCAATTTAAAAATTGTTCATTTTTAAGCGATTTAAATTTACTTCAAATAATTGAAATCTCAAAAGGGTTTGAGTATACAAAATTTGTAATATCACAATTTTTTGTGACTACATTTTTTTCAGTTTTAAATAATGTTCGCATTCGTTTGAGTCTAAACGTTCCGGAGTAAAATTTTTTCATTTTTAATGTTTCCCATTTAAAATTACTATTTATTTTGAACGTTTTTTTTAGAATAATTCAATTCATTTGATGATTTTAGAAAAATTTGCCTAATAAGCTTTAATGTCAAATTATAATTTTGTTATGTAATAACAATTTAAAATTCTAGAGTCTATTCTAGTCTAATTCTAGAATCTAGACATTCAGAAGCTTTGACTTTGAAAAATTCAATTTAGTTTTCAATATATAATTGTCAAATTTTAATCGCTTTGAATTTAAAATTATTGAAATTCAAAAGCTTTCAATTTTTAATTATTTAATCTTGAACGCGTTTAATTATAAATAATACAATTTCAATTCCTCTGAATTTTAAATGACACAATTTCCAAAATTCGAATTTTAAAATATTCAATATAGTAACGTTTTGACATTATCCTATTTTCTAAATTTTAATCTGAAATCATTCAATTTCGTGATTCTTTAATTCGAAATAAAATTGTTTAATTTTTGGCGCTTCGACTTAGAAATTATACAATTCAACTCCTTTTTATAATTAAACTGTCCAAAATCATTCAGTATATATATATTTTAATTTCAGACGCTTATTGAATATTTAAATATTTAAAACATAATAAGGGCCGTGCACATAACACGCACATGTTTTTCTTTTGTTTATATCGTTCTACCCCTTTTGGCTTCAAGGCAATTTTACTCTAGTCTTTATTTAAACAAAGGAAAAGCGTGTGACGTATTACGTGCACGACCCCATATTAAAAAATTGGTTTAATAATGAATTTTTAAATTTAGACACAAAAGTTTCCTTATCTTACTTATTATATGATTCAAAGTCAATCGATTTCTTGCTAAAAAGTTTGCTGATGCTTATCGACTTCTGCAATTGATCACATATGTGAACAAACTGTGGGTTTCGCAAAGAGAGTTAAATTTTTTCTATACCCGGGAGAAATCACGAATATTTACCGGGAGAATCTGGAGACGTAAATTTAAAAAATAGTAGCCACCTTGACAAAGTTTTGCTGTAATTTCTAATTTTTTGTTGCAGTTCATTTTGTTTTGAATTTTCAATTTTATAATCGGAACGAAATGAAATGAGAATAATTGAATTCGGGTAAAGTAAATGATATATATATATTTCTAATCAAAACTAGTCGATATATGTACAACGATGGGTAGAAAATAATAATTTATGTATACACAATATTTGATTAAATTTCTCGGACGCTCGAGTCCCGTAAACATACAACAAACAACAGTGTAGCAGTAGAATATTGTTATTACAGTAACGTCAAATATATATTTATATACATATTTCCTTAATATCGCAAGAACGAGGAATCGAGAGCTCGTTACTCATGTAACTTTGCCTTTAATCACCTGAAAATAACATTCACGGTATACACTCATATTAACTTTAATAATGCTTCGCGAACGATACATGTAGTACATTGAGATAGTTATGGTTTCAGGCCATGATGGCTTTTTTCGGGAATGTGAACAGGATTTCTTTTTTTTCCATACAAAAATATCTTCGCAGGATCGGTAAGATAATAAGATCAATCTTTGTGCTATAAAACTGCCCAGAAAGTTCACTTCTGGATAATTGTAAATTAAATTAGAATACACCGAGGCAGATTTGTGTACGTGCAAGATTCTTGCATCTTTTATATTCTTCATCTTTGAATTTGTTTCTTTAAATGTGTATCTTTCAATTTATATCCCCAACTGTTATCCTTTAATTCTAGGAATATATTTTCTCGTACTAATACTTAAATCATCAGAGATTTCGAGAGAAAATAAGGGTGCTAGAGTGTCCCTTACTTTTTATATATATTTTGCTGTTTCTGGTTTGCGTATGACGGTCCTGACTTACACGTTAGAAGCATTAGGAATGGCCTGTAGAAATGCACTGATTCCTATATCTTCTCTTATTTTTAATCTACTGGCTTATATACCTGAGACAATATCCATATATATACTTGTGAAATTCAAAAAGTAGAAAGTTTAAGTTGCCTCGCCACGGACACTAGCACACATTTATTTGAAAACTACATGGTTACTTTTACGCTTGTACAATCAAAGATCTTTTGTACTTGTGAATTCGAAACTTTTGAAACTGATCAAGTTTCCAAAGTACATTCCAGAATATACAGTTTCAAGTCCAGTCTAATTCAACCAGTTAAATTTCAAGAGCCTTACAATTTCGAAAATTCCAAGCATTTGAGTTCAGAGACTTATTAACGAGTTCGAACCAAACTGAATGTGAAAATCGAAGGCTCCAGAGGAGAAATAGTAAAATATAGTTGCTACCTCTTTGTAAACTATGCGAGTAGAAAATTATACTCTAATAATACACATCGATAATGCAAGTTGGAATAATGAGTTTTATGTACACTGCGCTCTATTGTAGTTTTTCCACTTTCAACCTGAGAAGCCTGACTTGAATTTGTTACTATTTTTTGTTGATAAGACACTTCGATTCCTTACATGAGTCAATTCGCCTACGAATTCGTTCTAACTGATAAATCAGAGCCAAAGCGTAGAAAATTACGAGTCTTCTTTACAAAATACTTTCAATGTCTAGTGCTGTCGTATCGTCTCGAATCAAGAACTGAGGAGTCACGTTAATCAAGTAGCAATAATAGTTTACGTAAAGCGTCAACAGTCATATCTACTCTCTCCCTAAGTCACATTATTGTGACCATTTCTGTATACATATTACAAAAAAATATACACAAGAATCAACGCATTCGTAGTAAATAGATTCGCAACTCGTTCTATTGCACTGGAGTATTTCACTGATTTTGATACTCGGACATAGTGTGCACGTAGAGAAAGCACGTCTACTGAGAAGTTTAATGTATCACCGGCCATTGTCGGAAGGGTTTCTTCTTAATTCTAATGGAGACGGTTTATATATACAACGGACGAAATATTAATTCGTCTTTGCGTCATCAATTCAGACTCTGCATTTTAAAATGTGATACCTCCTAGGTTTTCTGAGGGAAGTTTTAAATCTTGTTCTCACGTTCTCGTAAATCCTTTGAGCACCAAGGGACGCCTCGCGGAGATAGAACCTTGTTATTTGGACAAGTCGATTTTACTTCTTGAGGAAGAATATTTTGGGTTCACTTGCTAAACGCTTCTTCTAACAAAAGGTTTTTCTAAATCTTCTGCACGAAACTAGGAGGGACCTAGAAATTGTATTGGGTCCCTCCATGCCCGTCTCATTCCGCCGGAGTGCTGGCTGCCCACCTGTCGAATTCAATTCCAGAGTCTGGACTAAGTCCCAGGTCGAGGGGACTCAGGAAGCTGGGAGCGGGACAACTACAAGGTCCGCCGGGTCGACAAGCACCGATACACCTCTGATCATTGCCTTGGATTCGATTTCCCTGGCCCCTGAGTTCTTTTTCGAAACTATGAAGCTGCTCCATGAAGTGGAAATTGGGGGCAATGTTTGCTTTTCTGCTGCGCACCAAATTGAAGGCGTCGTTGAGACTGAGTCTGCACTTGTGCATGAGGTAAGCGACGGTAATCGTGACGGATCTGGAGACTCCAGCCAAGCAGTGGACCAAGACTCCTTTGTCTGAACTTCTTGCTTCCTCTGAAAAACATAAAAATAATCTTAGTTTCAATTAACTTCATTCATTACTTTAGGCAAGCTCAATTCAAATAATTTTCAGGGTTGCTACAAGAGCGGGGAGCAATGCATAAATTATGTTAAGTTTTTTTTGAAATTTTCAACTACGTATCCCCCTTTGTTATGGTCCGTAAGTTTTTTGACCCCCCTCTCTATCTTACGCAATTTTTATCGACTAAATGTTTTTCGTAAATTTAGTAATTACTGTTTCGTATGAATTAACAAAGTAGTTCATCTTCAATGAAGTAGTTGAATTTTCAACCACAAAAGATGAATTATCAACAAAAAATGTAATAATTGATATTTCAACCAAGAAAGGATTTGCATTTAAAATAAAAAACAGTTGAATTCAACCAAAACAAACGAATTTCCAAGACAATAGGTAAATTCTCACCCAAAAAGACGAGCTTTCTATAAAACATTTGAATTATCAAACAAATAATTGAATTTTCAACCAAAAAGATGAATTTTCAACCAAAAAGATTTATTTTCTACTAAAAGAGATGATTTTAAAAAAATTATATAATTGAATTTTTAAACTAAAAAAAGATATATTTTTACCCAAAAATGGAAAAGTTAAATTTACATTTAAAAAATTAATTTACAATTTTAAAAAACGAATCTTCTAGAAAACAGTTGATAATTTTACAAATTGTTGAATTTTCAAGCAAAAAAGAGGAGTTTTTTACAAAAAATTTAAATTTTCAACAAAAAAGTTAACTTTCAAACTCACAGTTGAATTTTCAACAAAGAAGATTAATTCTCTACTAAAAAGATGAATTATCAACAAAATACATACATTTTTAACCAAATAATTCAATTTTCTACCAAGAAGATTAATTTTCTATATAATTCCTAACAAATTATATATTTGCACTTTTAAACTAAAAAAGATCAATTTTTAAACAAAAATGGAATATTATATTATAATAAATTTTAATTTAAAAAAATATACTTTTTTTAAGAAACGAAGTTTCTAGAAAACAGTTGAATTTTCAATCAAATTGTTGAATGTGTAAGCCAAAGAGACGAATTTTCTACATAACAGTTGATTACATTATAATGTAATCATCAAAGTACTAAAATTCATTGAAGCATATCTCTGCGAAGAAAAATGATATCTTCAATTTTAAAAAAGCTTTTTAAAGTTTGAGAGTTGTACTTTTAGATGTCATGACCTGATTTTAGAAAAAAAATTCGCAATGTAACATAAGCTCAAATATATCAAAAAACCGCATTTTTCGCACATTTAGGTTAGGATAACTAAAAAACCTGACGTGCTGGAAAAATTCTGACCTCGGATTCGGATTCTACGCAGCAAATTACATCGGAAATGACGCTCAGTTGGCCAACAACAACCGCAACCCATTTTTTGTAGATCTGTGTTATTACCCGAAAATATGATTTTTCAACAAAAAACAGTACTTTCAACCAAACAGTTGATGTTTCAACCAAAAACTTACATTTTCAGTTAAAACAATTCATTTTTCAACAAAAGAAACGAATTTCCATGAAAGTAGTTCAATTTTCAAACTAAGAGATAAATTTACAATTAAAAATATGAATCTTTAACAACAAAAAGTGCATTTTTAAAAGAAAAATAAACTTTCAACCAAAGAGTTGTGTTTTCAATCTAAAAAGATGAATTTTCAACATAAAATGTAATAGTTACAACTTCAGTTGAAAAAATTAATTTTCCACCAAAAGGAAAACTAAATTTCAACAAAATAGTTAAATTTTCAACAAAAGGAATGAATTTGTAACTAAAATAATGAATGTTCAACTAAAAAAATGAATTTTTCACAAAGTAGCTCAACTTTCGACCAAATAGTTGAATTTTCCACAAAACAGTTGAATTTTCAACCCGAAAATGTGAACTTTCAAAAAAAGTTAATTTTCAAACGAAACAGTTTTATTTTTAACCAGACAGTTGCATTTTTAACTAAAAAAGATGAAATTTCTACATAAAGAGATGAATTTTCAAGCAAAGAAGACGAATTTTCAACCAGAAAGGGTGCATTTTGAACAAAATTGTTAAAAATTTTACAGAAACACGTTACGTAATTTGTGGATGACCCCTTATTTGTTTATTCGTTTTTTATTTCGTGAATTTATGAATACTACAGTAAATATTAATATTAATAGGTACTACTAATATCATTATATAAATTAAAAGTAATACTGTCTTAAAATGATCATTAAAGTAGCATTAATTTTTTTACGAATTGATATGAATTGATTTATTTACCTACTAATAAAAATATTTAATATTATTATAATTCCAGAATTAAAATAATAATAATAATGAGAATTGTTTAGATTCAATTATTTTTGTAAACCCCTTTACATTTGCATTGATTAATAATTGTACAATTGTTGGTAAATTAGTCTACGATCAGTAGAATATGTTGAAATTGAATAAAACTGACTGGATTTAAAAAAAAGTAGATATGGAAACCTGGAAAACTCATGGAATTTTGAATCCGGACTACTGGAGCAACCCTGATTTAATTTTTAAGTAGGGGAAACGTCTCTTTCGGATTTTTTAATATTTTAAAGATATTATTTCCAAAAATAATTTAAATTTACAATTAATTTTGCAAAAATATTCTGGCTCCGACATTTTCTTGTTGTAGCAGAAAACTTTCCTCCTGTTCAATATTCTATCAGATTCCTGAATTGTGAAAGAGTCTGAAGGAAAAATTCTGCTATAGCAAGTCTCCTGAATTTATTAGTTTAAAGGAAATATTTCCAACCTGAAGACTCAAATTTTTACGTCTTTAGTGTAAAATACTCGAAAATGTGACCGCTTTTCAAATTAGAGACTTTGGAATTGAAATGCCTTTGAATTTTGAAGCTACCGATTACCTAATTGTCAATTACAAAGGCTTTGACGCTTTCAAATTGAGGGTTTTGAATTTAAAAACTTAATTATTTTGAAAACTGAATTCGACAGCTTGAAAATTTAAACTCCTGTTTAAACGTGTTTTAAACAATTTTGAAAATTAACGCCGTATTTAAAAATTTCAAACACTCATTTTTACACGGAAAAAAGTTTTCTAGAATGAATGAGGATATAAAAATAATTATAAAACCAATTTATTGAGTTTTCAAACTATTTAATGATTAAATGATTAATAACTTTGAAAAATCAATCATTTTGATACATTTTTTTCAATCGTCATTCATTTTGGAAAACTATTTTCTCATCAAACTAAATGTTAATACTTTATTTTTGAAAAAAATTTTTAAAATTGACAATAATAATTTCCGAAGTTCGGAAAAATTCCACTAATTACAAATTTTTTTCTTAAAGAGGACTCTTTTGAGTGTCAATAAAAATATATGCAAAAAATGGAATCGGTCAATTTTGAGATCTCGAACGTTAAAAAAATGTCTTAAAAATAATTAAAAAATAAGTATGAATGATTATCGAAAGTGATTAGGACCCTAAAATTTGGATTCCCCACTAAATTTGAAATAAAAATGTGTACTTTCAATTAATTTATTAAAATGTGAGTTAAATGATACACATTTTTTTGACAATTTTGTACTTTTTTTTAACAAAAAAAAGTCAAGCAAAATTTCTGATTGTGAGGTGTTTTTTTTCTTTTTGCATGTATAACAAGTTGCGTGAGTTAAGAAAAATCAATGAGGTGAATGTTTTGACTTGTGAATCCGGCATGGAATTCCCCTATACAAAAGTCAATACATTATTGATAACATTTGCCAAGATCTTGTCAAGATTTCGAAAAAGAAGCTTGTATTCTGAATTCTAAAAATAAAAAATTTAAAATTCATGCGGAAACAAAAACATTCAATAAAAAACGATCAATAAATCACTCGAGAATTAAATTCCCATGTTACCTAAAATGTAATGTATTTTGCAAATCCTTAATGTATTCGGTGACTTTATTTTCAAAATACTAGCCCGGGTTTGACTAACTAGTTCGAACTGGTTCAAACTAACTAAATTATAATAATCTGTGATTATTCTGTTTCAGCGGTCTACATTGAATAAATTGTTTCTGCATACTTTTATTCTGTAGGAAATTTTTGTAGACATAGGCTACATGTTAACTATATACATTTTTGACATGATTTTTTTTTATTTTCTAGAAAATTTCATTATAATTGACAAGATTTAATTATACTATATTCTCCCCGTTAATTAAAAATCTTTCTAATTTACGTTTCCAACTCGTCTAACGTATTTTAACACGATTTATCTCTGAGAATCTCATGAGAAATTCATTGCTCACTGATTTAATTATTATAATTAATAATTCTGCTACAGTTTTAGGTTCTCATGTCAAACACGCGAACTCTGCTTATGCTTCATTTCTCATTACTAACAAATTTATTGATTAAAATGGATTGTTAACTATAATTTACTGTCAATTGATTATATATAATTTACCTGTATATCCGATAGAATTTATTTAATCGTAGCTTTAAAACAATGAACAATTTCCTAGGCATAAATCTAAATTGATTAAATTTCTAACTACTGTTATTCCAACCTCAATCCAATTTAATATCTCCACTTTCCTAGAAATTACAGATATCACAAATGGTGAAATTTGATAAATTTGAAACTAGAAATCCTTTATCTATTGATTCAATTTAACGACTGCAAAATATTGTTCTCTAAACAAAATTTAAAGATGAAACGAGAAAACAAACGGGCGCGATTACTTTTTTCACCAAATTTTTAAATTAGAATATAAAAATTAATATTAATACCAAATTTTTGTATTTTATAGTATCTATTATCTAAAATAATAGAAGAGCAAGGACAATATTTTTGATAATTAATAGAAATGTATGTCTTAACTTCAGAATTAATATATATATATATATATATATATATATATATATATATATATAATTTGTTTTAATATATATTTAAACCAACATAACCTAAAGTTGTTCAAAATTTTTAATTGTAAAATCTAATGATTTTTGATGAAAACCCCCGATTTCCTGTGAAAAACGTTAATATATCCTGAAATTGTTCAAAAATGGCAAATCTTGCTCGAACCATAATGATTTTTGTTCTAAAATACCAATTTTTGTTGTAAAACACTCACATAACCTAAAATTGTCAAAAGTTGTGAATCTTCTTTAGAATTTTTTTATATTTAAAATGCCAATTTCTGACGATAAACACAAACATAATCCAAAATTGTTAAAAGATTCTTAATTTAGCTCAAATTATAACGCTTTTTGTTTTAAAATACCAATTTTTGTTTTAAAACGCTAACATAACCTAAAATTGTTAAACTGGAGAATCTTGATGATTTTTCTTTAAAAACTCTCAATTCCAGTAAAAAAGTAACACAACATAACACGTCTTTAAATTGTAACTCTTCTTCGAATCTTTATGATTTTATATTAGAATTCTTTTTTGCAAATGCTAACTTCCAACGAAAAGCACTATCATAAAACATGTATATTACTTACAATAATTTATTAGATAATTTGAAGATTTTGACTTAACTGCGCCAGTGTATTAAAAAGCACAAATGTTTCTTAACTCATATAAGGTTTTCTATGATTTTGTTATAAAATGGTTTACTTGTAGATTTAATTTTAAAAATTTCAAATTTAAGTATATTAAACAACTTCAAGTATTCAACAGCAGAATTTTCGACATGCATATCTCGTTACACCACTTTTTTTTAGATATGATTCGGGGCTGTGCATAAATTACGTGAAGTCTTATGGGGAGGGGGGCAAAGATTTTTCTATACTTAGGGAACAAACATAAATATAAAATATAAACCCTGTTTCACATTTTCGGGTTGAACATTCAACTGTTTTGTAGAAAATTCATATTTTCGAGTTAATAAATTTAAGTGCTTTGTAGAAAAATCGTATTTTCGGCTTGAAAATTTAATAATATGGTACAGAAAATTTTACTATTTGGTCGAAAGTTGATCTACTTTTTTAAAAATTTATATTTTTCAGTTGAAAATTCATCTTTTAAAAAAAAATTAAGTTCTTTGGTTGAAGATTCAACTATTTGGTTGAAAATTTATTTATTTTGTTGAAAATTCGTCTTTTTCGTAGAAAATCAATTCTTGGGTTAAGAATTCAACTATTTGGTAGAAAATTAATCTGTTTTATATACCAGATTTGTTTTAGTTCAGGATTCAAGTATTTTGTTGAGAACTCGTATTTTTTGGTTCAATTTAATCGTTTTTTATTTAAAATTAAAATCTTTTTTTGATGAAAAATCAACTACTATACTTTTTGTTGACTATTCAACTTTTTATGCTGAAAATTCAACTCCTTGCTTGAAAGTTGAACTACTTTCTTAAAAGTTCATTTTTTTATTATTAAACATTCATGATTTTAGTAAAAAAAAAAATGTTTGTTGACAATTGAAGTACTTTGTTAAAAATTCCTTTTTTGAATTAAACATTTTTTTTCAAATGAATATTTTAGTATTCGATTGAAACTTCATATTTTTGGGTTGAAAATTCAAAGTTTATATATTGAACCGTTTTGCAGAAAATTCGTTTTCTTTTTTTAATTAAAAATTAATCTTTTTAGTTTAAAAGTTCAACTATTTGGTTAAAAAATGATGTGGTTTGTTGAAAATTCGTCTTTCTGATAGAAAATTAATCTTCTTGACAGAAAATTCAACTATTTGGTAAGAAATTGATGTATTTTGTTGAAAATTTGTATTTTTGTTGAAAATGCAAATGTTTTGTAGAAAGCTCGTCTTTTTTGTTTGTAACTTCAAAATTTTGGATGACATTCTTTTTCTTTATTGACTGAAAAATCTTTTTTGGTTGAGGATTCAACTATGTTATTGAAAATTCGTCTTTTTTGGTTCAATTTATCTGCTTTTGATTTAAAGTAAAAATCTTTTCTTGGTTAATTAAAATATCAACTATTACATTGTTTGTTCAGAATTCAACTACTTGGTTGAAAGTTCAACTACTATGTTAATTCATAAGGAATTACGTAAGAGGGGTGGGGGGGGGGAGGTCAGAACTTACGGACCCTAACGAAGGGGGATACGTGGTTCAAAATTTCATTTGCAGGTTTTTTGCTAAGAATTTAACAAATTCCCATTACCAAGCCATAATGACAACCTGAAACAGATTTCTCAGATTGAAAAAGAAATCTTAATGAGAAGGGCTTGTTGTTGAGTGTAGAACGGGTCCAAAGTGGGACGTAAGCACTCAATAACAATGCAAACAACGTCAGTCGTACTTAAGTATAGAGCCGAGCTTAACCGGACGTCCGCTGTTTAATTGTCTAGCGTGGCTTGCCCGCCACGTGGGAAAGTTTCTATTTATAAGAAGACCCCTCACAACCGGCGCGATCGCGCTTTCTTAAACAGGAAATCCTGTTTAAGAAGCAGTTTGGTCCAAGAATTCGACGCTAAAACGGCCCTTTGATTAACCGTTTTTGGACTTGCGTCATCGCAAAAATCTATTCGCCACAGTCGTACTCAACTAATTTATCAAGATCAGGGCTCGGATCGTCTAAAAGGCTTTAAAAAAAATCGCATTAGTCACATAAAATTATAAATAAAATCGCATGGAATTTCGAAAAAAGTCCACAAAAAGTAGCATCGAATGTTTAAATATAATAAAAAAAGCAGTAGCAGACCCTGAATGACTGAAATAATAACTTTACTTATTCAGGAATATAGAGCACATAATTTTTATTCACTTTCAAATATTCTTTGCACCATCAAAACAAATTTTAAAGTTAAAACAATTTATCAACAAAAGTCATTCAGCTTGAAGGAATTTGAACTCGAGTTTGAATCTGGGCTTAAAATATTTCTTTCTGGACTATTAAACTTGTTAACTTGGATTATTTTCAAATGAGAGAAGTTTGTAATTGACATTAATTTTGAACTTCAGGAACATTGATTTCTAACATTTTAAACTTGACATGACTCAACAATTAAGGCTTTAAATTTGAGGCTGTATAATTTAAATATGAAATTATTCAATTTTTAATAATTCAGACTTCACAGACCAAAATGGTTTCAAAACTGGGAAAATAGGGAGATTTTTCACGAAAATAGGGTAAATTCTTTTAAATGAAATTAATATAAATACAATATAGAATTCAATATGAAACGCTTTGAATTCCGAAGATTTCAAGTCGAAATATATACTGTCTTTTCAACAAAATAATTAAATTTTCAACCAAATAGTCGAATTTTTAACTAAAAAGAATGAACTTTCAACGAAAAATAGTTGGATTTTCTTATTGTTTTTTTTTCACATTCAAGCGAAAAAAGGGGAACAGGGGTACGAGTGTAAAGACTGTAATTGAATTTGAATTTAATCGATTTTAAACGTTTTTGGCTTGAAAATTTCCAACTGTTAAGGCTTGTAATAAATTGGAAAGAATTAAATGATGGCATCACGAAATTAGAAAATGTTAAGTTTCAAACGCTATTAATTAAAAATGTTAAGCATAATGTTTTAATGAGAGATTATTCAATTTTTAATGTTCTGAATTAAAACGTTACTATTTTTTCTAGTTTTGGATTTCAATTTAAAAATTTTAATTATGACTAAAATTGAAACTAAGTATAGCGAACTTCTGAGAAAAATGGAAAAAGTCGATTAGTCGCATTTTTTTCAAGAAGTCGCAAAAGGTCACATTTTTTCAGAAAAGTAAAAAAAAAGTCGAAAAAACACGATCCGAGCCCTGAAGATGGGAAACAACATTCACCAGCTGTAAAAACCCTCCACGAAATTAAAATACCTCTAATAACAAAAGAGCAAGTTTCATTGATAACAAAATCTCTAAATATTTAAAGGTTGGCTGCTAAAATGCAGGGGAAAATTCATAGGTTTTTTTTCGTTTGTAATAATTTTCCCTGGCCATCAAGTTACAACATTCACGCGATTAAAGCTAAACATTTTTTAATTGAAGCCGGGGAAACCTACATGCAGTGGATAATGCAACTTCCAGCGGATAATCGTTAATTAAGAATACAAACGGAAGAAAAGATTTTTTTTTATTTACTAGCACGTATAGTGTCTTAACTTTTAATTAAATTAAATTAATTATTTTACGTAAATTAGTATTTTTAATTAATGATTATCCACTGCAGGTTGCATTATCTACTGTAGGGTGGTTTTCCCTAATCAAAAAACTAAACTGCATATTAAAGCATTCAAAATGGAACTCTTCTGAATTCGCAACACTTAAAATGCAGCCATTTTAAGTTTAAACCGAGGTTTAAACGTTCAATAATGTACAGACTATAGAAGTATAAAATGGAAGCCCTAATTTGAATAGGCATAATTTTAAGCAGCGGCGGACTAGCTATAGGTTAGAAGGCGGGAGAACCCGAGCATTACAGTGCCGCAAAAATGGTTTTGACAAATAAACAGATATTTTTAGAATAATCCAAGTAAAATTAAAACACAAAAGTAATTCGTATGTTTGCGAGAAAAAAAAAACAATTGGACGATTCAAAATTAGGCAATATCAAAATGTAACATTCAAAACGATAAAATAGCAAATCAGAAGACATTGGAGACTTTTTTACATTTTTTGTTCAAGATATATGTAAAAACAATGCTTTGTTACCATTTTTTTAAAATCAAAAGTAATTCTTAGTATTTTAAACAAACTTAATAAACAAATGGATATCTTAGCCATTTCACGCTCTAAACACTTCGTTTCTTTAACAAAATTGATCAAAAGTTTTTCGGCAATAAATAATATATTCGATTTTTTGATACCTGATTAAAATTGGTATTTGTTTATATAAATTTGATAAACAAATACAAATTTTGGTCAATTTTCAAACGGCATTATTCGTTTCTTCAACGAAATAAATTTTAAATTACTTGGGAAAATCCTTTCCTTATGATACATCACCAACCAACAATAATTGTTTACTTTATAAACAATTTTATAAACAAATATACAACTTGCCTACTTGTAAACAAGTGAGTGTTGTTTTTTGATACGAAATCGACTGCAAGTGACTCAGAAAGGACCTTACTTATTAGGAGACTTTGTCAGGCAACAATATTTGTTCTTTATTTAAATAAATTTTATAAACAAATACAAATTTTCGACAATTTTCAACAAGTAGATGGCTTTTTTCAATAGAATTAATTTTTAATTACTTGATTCATTTTAAATTACTTCGGTAACAAACAATAATTGTTTAGTTTATACGCAATTTAATTAAAAATTCAAAACTTGACTACTTGTCAATAAATGGATGTCGCTTTTTTACGAAATCCATTGTCAATAACTCAGAAAGAGCCTTATTTATTAGGAGACTTTATCAGGCGATAATATTTATTATTTATTTAAATAAATTTATACAAAAATACAAATACAGATTAAAGATTGAAAGACCGCTACATCCAGAAGCACATGTACTGAAGCTAAAGTCACTGCAGCTAAAATTGTTTTTAAAAAAACGAAACAATAAATTATGTCACCTGACAAAGTCTCCTAATAAATACGATACTTTTTGAGTACCCGGCAGTCGCTGAAAAGTAGTACAGTTGCGAATTTGTATTTAAAATTGTTTATGAAATGAAAAGTTATTGTTCTTTGATAAAGTATCAAAAAGGAAGCATTTTCCGAATTATTTAACATTAATTTTTTTGGAAAAACGAAATCTGCTGATTGAAAATTGGCGAAAATCAAATGTTCGATCAATTTTGTTAAAGGAACGAAGTCTTTATAGCGTGAAATGTCTAATATAAACATTTGCTTACTAAATTTGTTTATAACATTAAACATTACTTTCGATTTAAAAACAACGGAAACTAAGCATTGTTGTTGCATATATCCTGAACAAAAAATTGAAAAAAGTCTCCAAGTATTGTTAATCTTGAAGTAGCACTTTCACTCATTAAGTTGTTAATATAAAAATAAACAAATTGGTTTAAATGTAACTTTTTTTTTTTGATAAAAAATAAAATAAAAATATTCTAAAGTCAGCTCTCACAAATCTTTTTGAAATTTAGTTAGCTCTTGGGTATATTGCCAAAATTTAACAATTTCAGTTGCGAATGAAAAGTTGACAAACGGAACAATTGAAGTTGAAAAATTCAAAATTGAAAATTTAGCTCTCGGGTCGATTCATTTTGAACAATTCTTTTTAAATTGTCCATTATAAATGAACAGTGAAATATTGCTCAATTTTAAAAGACTAATTTTGAACGGTTGCAAGTTTTAACGTTACAATTTGAAAATCGTTTAATTTTGAACAGATTCAGAATTGTTTAATTATTATTTAATTTAAAAAAATTATAGTTACGTTTCAATGATCTTCAATGAATACAGTTAATGAACATCAACTGGAAATGTTTACAATAAAAATTGATTAATTTAAAACACTTTTAATTGATCAAGCCTTCAACACTGTATTCAAACAGTTTTCGATGTAAAAATCAAAGATTAGAAATCAAGACTGAAAACTGAAAATTTTTTATTGTAAACTGAATGATTTCATACCTAAAAATTTTACCAATTAAACTGACATTTGAAGTGATTATAAAGTTTTTCTACTATACATTTAAAACATTCCCGGTCATAAATTAAATAAATTCACTGTGATTTACCAATTTTCCGTTCCAACATCC
The DNA here is from genome assembly GCA_932195095.1 of Andricus curvator. NCBI lineage: Eukaryota > Metazoa > Arthropoda > Insecta > Hymenoptera > Cynipidae > Andricus > Andricus curvator. Next base: position 171,229 of record CAKNYM010052571.1, read on the forward strand.
ACTCTGATTTAGAAATGAATCATTTCTATTTTCCAGGGGATTTTTTAAAAAGAATTATCAAGAAGGGACAGAAAGGAACAATAAGGAACTGATGCAGGTAGCTAAACAAAAAAGACTGGTTTTACTGACATTCTCAGAGTTGTTCACTGTCAGCAAATGCGAGCTAAAGTAATAAGAGACACAACGCAAGACTAATTATCGAGTTCACACGCATGCTCGGAAATATGAAACATCTTCAAAGAGCGAAAGGTTTAAAAAATAATTCGAATTTCAAAATTAGACGTAAAGGACAGTGTTAATATTAATTTTACGTTCTACCGGTAGCAAATTGTCTTACGCATTTCTAATAATAAAAGTAATGTTCACAAACTTGTGGATGGGGGGGGGGGGGTCAGAGTGTCTACTTAAATCCTGGAAAAAAATGCCCTGACAATTCCAGGGTTTTTCAGGTATAATTTTTCATAGTACGGAATCATTTCAATATTTCGCAATTTTCAAAACAAAATAGTATAGCTTTTAACTAAATTAAAATTTTCGACTAAAAAGAACGAATTTTCAACCAAAAATAGAATATTTAATATTTCAGTTCAAAACATTAATTTCAAACAAAAAAAAGAAACGACTTTTGAACAAAATAGTTAAATACAGTAATATAAAGCTACTTTTACCAATTAAGAATCATTGTTATTCAATTTCATATTGCAATTAAACAAACAATTAAGCATGCTCTCGAAAACACGCCTTGACTTTAAAAAAAATGCCCTGACATTTCCAAGTTTTTGCAGGTATATAAAAAATAATACAAAAATAAAAATGGAACTCACCGATAAATTTGATTGCTTGGGGGAAGAAGCTTGCCAAGTTCTGACTCCAGTGATCGCTGATTGGAATTTGCATATATTTTATTGAACCACCACTTTCGAAAACGTTTGGTAAATCTGGCGTAACGTTTAGGATATACTGTATCCTGTGACGAGCCAGAGATTCTTGGTCTTCGCTGTTAGCTGCGTTTCCAAGGTACAAGTGGGGCAGAATTTCCACTGGGAAATCTTTGTCTTCTTCTGGTCCTGGAAAAAATTAAAAAAAGCTTGAAATTTTTACTTATTTTTAATATTGAAAAATCAAAGATACTATTTTGTGGGTGATGGTCAACATCGTCCCAGCTATCTGTGTATGTTTCCCCCACTACGCGGCTTCCCCTCACTCAGCCGAACTGCTGCCGCCGAGCCTGGTCAGCGGGAGTCCTTTGTACCTAATAAGGCCTAAATTCGGGAAATAATATTTTTTAAATCTAGCACTTGGTAATTTTCAAATATAATGTTCGAAATCTGCGAATTATGACGATATCAAGGATATGTTATTTGACTGAAAAAGTTGAAAATTAAAGAATAAATGTTCAAGTTTATGGTAATTTTTCTAGTATATTTTACTCAAATCAACTGCTATAATTCACATCGCTATAATTCACAGATTTTGAATATTATATTTTTAAATTACTAATTGCTAAATTAAAAAAATGTTACATTCCGCATTTTAGTCCTCATTAGGTGCAAAGGATTCCCGCTGACCAGGCTCGGCGGCAGCAGTTCGGCTGAGTGAGGGAAAGCCGCTTAGTGGGGGAACCGTACACAGGTAGCTGGGGCAGAATTCTCATCTGCCCTATTTTGTAAAACATGATCATCCAAACTCATAAAGTCTAATCATTGAATAAATAAAATCTTTCGAAATAGAGAAGAAATGATCATTTTCTTACCAACAGAATCACAGGTACTATCGCTATCGGAATCAGAATAAGCCCTCGTGGGAGGTGCAGAGATACGCAAAGATCTGAGCCCCATCAACTCTCCCTCGTTTGTATCCTGGCCAGGTGAACCTTCCGTACAATTTTGACTGCCTTCGCACCATTCTGGATAGCAATTTTTGAAGGCTGCATATCCTCCTAGAATTCACATTTTAAAGAGCGTTAAACCTTTGGTATATTAGTTGTAAAAAAAATTATTCAATCCCGAGAGATCTCACAATCTTCATTTCTCACTATTTAAAAAAACTATTAGATCCAATTACATCCTTTCAATCAAAGATTTTTTGTTAATCTCTAGCAAACTTCTAAACTAATAGATTTTTAATCTGCCTGTGAGTAAATATTAAATATCATTGTGATTGGAATAAAGAATGTAGAAAAATTAATCTTATTAAGGAGTCTCATAAATTATTAATTGACCGTAAAAAATTACTTAATCACACGAAAGCAATATTTTGAAAGAGAATTTATTTTGTACTAGGGATGTGAGTCAATTAATGTTTTCACTGAAACATTGAAAGTTTTACAATATATTAAATTAAATTTAAACAAAATAGATGAATTTTTAGGCAAGACGATTCATTTTATACAATTTTTTTTTTAAATTGGTGAATGTTTAATAAAAGTCACATTTTCAATCAAAGAGATAAATTTTCAACTAAAATGATAAATCTTCAACCAAAAAATGAATTTTTAACAAAGTAGTTCATCTTTTACCTGAGTAGTTAAATTTCCAACCAAAAAAGGCTAATTCTAAGCGAATAATTTAATAGTAGACATTTAAAGAAAATAAGAGTTTCATTTTAAATCAAAAACGCATGAATTCAACCAAAAAAGACGAATTTCCAACAAAATAGTTGAAGTCTTACCCAAAACAGATTAATTTGCAAATTTTTCGATTTGAATCACTTAAACTTGTAACCAATTTCAATCAGTGACTGAATTCTAGCTATGAATAAACTATTTTAACTGATAAATTAGTCAGTTTTAGTGATTTATTATTAAAAAATAGATGATTCAAAACTAGAATTCAGTCACTAATGGATATTAGTAAAAATATGTACGGTTTTAAATTTATAAAGAATCAAATAGTTGCATTTTTTACCACTGAAGATGAAATTTATACCAAAAGGGGTGAATTTTCAAACCAAAAAGGCGAATATTAAACAAAGTAGTTGAATTTTCAACAAAAAACGATTTTCCAGTCAAGAAATAGCAAAAATATCAACCAAATTGTTGAATTTTCAAGTCAAAAAGATTAATTGTATGCACAAAGTCGAATTTTTTAACCCAAAAATATCACTTTTCAACAAAAATTGTTCATTTGCAACCAAATAGTTGAATTTTCATTTAAATAGATTAATTTTACACCAAAAAGACACATTTTCAACAAACAAGATATACTTTTGGCCAAAGGGAAAATTTTTTCAAATTATTTGATGAATCTTCAACTGGAATAGTTTAATTATCAGTAAAAAAATTAATTTAAAAAAACGAATTTCCAAGAAAATAGTTACATTTTCAACCAAAGAGATGAACTTGAAACTAAAATGATGAATCCTCCACCAAAAAATGAATTTTTAACAAAGTAGTTCAAGTTATGACCAAATAGTTAGATTTTCAAACAGAAAATACGAATTCTCAACAAAAAGTGTAATAGTTGATATTTCAGCCAAAAATTATTTTAATGCATTTTTAACAAACAAAAAAAGATGTTTCTACCAAAAGAGTATAATTTTCAAACAAAAAAGATTTTTTGTTCAAGAAAGTAAAAAAAAATGCTACCAAATTGTTGAATCTTTAAGTCAAAAAGCCGAAGTTTCTAAAAGCAGTTGCATTTTCAACAAAAAAAGTTAATTTTCGACAAAGAACTTGTATTTTCTACTCAAATAGTTGAATTTTCAATCGAATGAACGATTGTGCAGTCAAACAGTTGAGTTTTTAACAAAAAGGATGACTTTTTAACAAAACTGTTAAATTTTCAACAAAATAATTACATTTATGATCAATAATTAAAATTTTCACCAAAAAAGATAAACGCTCAACCATAAATTTAATAATAAGCTTTTCAACCAAAAAGAATGAACTTTCAACGAATTAATCTTTTTTTATTATTATTGATTATTATTTTGAAATGGTTGAATTTCAAATACTTGCATATGCAAATTATTCAGCGTTGACCAGTTTCAAAATAAAAATGTCGAATTTTGAACGATTCAATCGAAAGTTACTCAATCATGAACGATTTATAACATTTCGCTGAAAATTTCGTACAATAATGGTGAAATACTGAATTACATTGAATTTGGCAAAGGTAATAAATTCGAAAATATTGTATAAGAATTATACAATTTCATCAAGATATTTCAGTGTAGACTGTAGGAGATATCGAGTAAGACGTGGGGACTGGTTGTACGACGGCGCTTCCCACACAAATCAATATTTCATTCACAACTTCCCCCATATTTCAGACAGCGTCTGTGTGAGCACTTACACTGCTGCCATTACAACAGAATTAAACAGCCAGTAACACAGACAATACGAATTACGAGGTAATAAGGCCTTTGCAACAAGCACGACAGGCCCGATTTATTGAATCGACTGACCGAGGTTAAAGCCTTACAGATTCTAGAGTAGAGAAGACAACATTGTATACAATGATTTGAAACAACTCATTCATTTCTAAACGATTTTTCTGAATCAATCTATATTATGAATGGAAAGTGACATCTTGTCCAAACAAACGACTTTTTAAGGAAAATTTGAAACTTTACTGGTTAGGGACCGTCCGTAAATTAGGTTACCAATTTTAGGCTATTTACCCCCCCCCCCCTCACCTCATTGACAACCGTAGTTCTGCATTGACTGCCCCCCCCTCCCTCTAAAAAGTAACGTAGCCCAAAATTCTAGGAAAACAGGGAAAATAGGGGAATACTGGGGGAATAAATTCTTATAAATACAATCAATGTAAATATCATATTCAATTCAATATGTAAAACTTTAAATTCCTCAGATTAACAACCAAATAGTTGAATTTTCAAACAAAAACAAAAGAATTTTCAACATAATAGTTTAACATTTAACCAAATAGTTAAATTTTCAGTTGAATTTTCAACCAAGAAAAGTTCATTTTCAACCAATAAAGATGACTTTTTTACCAAAATGATGAATTTTCAATCAATAAAGATGAATTTTAAAACAAATAGTTGAATTTTGAACTAAAATCGATATTTTTTGTTCCAAAACTGGAATAGACAAATATTCAGTTTAAGAAACTAATTATCAACAAAAAAATTTGAATTTTCATCCAGTTAAATTGAAACTAGCAAAACGAATTTTTAAACAAATACTTGAAGCCTCAACTAAATAAATGAATTTTCTACCAAACAGTAAAATTTTCAACTTATAAAGGATCAATTTTAAACAAAAAATGGAATAACTATTAATTTACAGAAATAAAAATTAATTTTTGAAAACAAAAAAATACTAATTTTACAAAAAAAATGTTAAACTTTTAACCAAATAGGGTAGGGTGGGGCGAGATGAGCATAGTTGTCTTTTTCACGTCAGTATTTAAAATCTGCTAATTCATTGCTTGAAAGTAAGTCGTTATATATATTCTACAAATATTTTAAATTATAATTTTGCCAAGATTACAGTAATTGATTTTTTTAACAAAAACACATTCCGAAGCAAAAATATAATAGCCAAATTTTATTTAATCGCAGGATTAAGTTTTCCCTATTCAGTATTCCCCTCTTTTTCTCGTTTTCCCATTTAAATGCGAACTTTAATAGAACCCAATAAGAAAATCTAACTATTTTTGGTTGAAAGTTTTTTTTCTGTTAAAAAGTCTACTATTAAATTTTTGGTTAAGAATTCATCTTTTTTAGTTCAAAATTTTATTATTTAGTTCATAATTGAATTATTTTGTTACAAATTCAATAATTTGGTTAAAAAGTCACACCCATTGGTTAAAAAATCAACTGTTTTGTTTAAAATTCGTCTATTTAGCTTGAAAACTCAACAATTTGATTAAAATTTTGTTTCTTTCTCGTGTTAGAAATTTTTTTAGATTAAAAATTTAACTATTTTTTTTGAAAATTTATCTTTTTGGTTTAATAATGCATCTCTTTCTGCAGAAATTTCACCTTTCTTGGTTAAAAATGCAACTGTTTGGTTGAAAATTAATCTTTTGTAGAAAATTCATCTTTTTGGACAACTATTTGGTTAAAAATTTATATATTTTAGTGAGAACTTATCTTTTTTGATAAAAAATTAATCTTCTGTGTTGAAAATTTAACTATTTGGTTGAAAATTCAACTGTTTTGTAGAAAGCTCATCTTTATGGTTAAAATGCTGGTTTAAACTTTTAAAATTGAAGCTCACAAACTTTTTAATGGAAGCAAACATTTTCAACCTAATACATTTTCAAAATTATATCATTCTAAGCAATTTCAAGATGGAAACATTAAACATTGAACGATTTTAAATTTCGTTTAAAACTAACTAACTTTTAGATTAAAACAATATTTTGATAAGATTTGAAATAAAATGACAGCGTTTAATTATGAATTTATCAAATTGGAAGTTATTTTAAAATGAAAAAGAAAGCTTACACAGTTTCAATTGGACGTTTAACGTTAAAATCTGTAAATTATCTGATTTTGAACAAATTCAGAATCGTATAGTAAAATCAATTATGGTTCAATTTTTAACACTCAATCTACAGTTTGGTTTTAAAAATTATTAATTAACTTATATTTACATTTGATCATCTTGAAAGTATTTCATCCGACATTTTCAATTTCAAACGCTTTTAATTTTTGATTGTTCATGATTTCTAAGCTGCATTCTAAAATTATTTAAATTGAAAATTTACGCTTGAAAAGCAAGTCCTAAAATGGAAAATTGTTTAAGTAAAAGTTTTTAAAATTACTTTTTGTAAACTGAATGATTTTTTTATTGAAAAAGTTGAGAACTGAACTTGACTTTAAAAAAAAGTTGCAATAAAACTTGTTTTAAATTGCATTACACCATGTGATGAGAAATTTGTTTTGTGTCGAGTGATTGGTCAGATTTTTCTTCTAAAAATTTGTAAAAGATTATTAATTTATTTGAAACCCAGAAACGTATAGAATTAATCAATCTATTATTATTAGGGACACTTAACGTATGACATACTTAAAAATTAGTTGACAATTGCTGCTTTTATTTTTTGAGCCCCCCCCCCCCCCATATAATGCGGGTTTCCTACTTTTCATGTAGTTTTTCATCATTGCGTAACACTAGGCTAGACCCCTCCCCCTAGTTGACCTCTAAAGTCTGATGTGCGTTACGTAATATTTGAACGGCCCCTTATCAACTAATGTCAAGGTTTCATCCGTATGTTATAAATGAAAAAGTTGGAGGTCTTCGCAAGTCTTTGCATTATAATTTATAAATCGTGTTACAAATTCGCCAAAACAAAAGACAGTAATAAATTGTAAATTATAAACCTTTGAATTAAAAACAATTCAAATTAAATATAAAATAAACAAACATATTATTTAATTGGGAAATATTTACTAAAGTATCAAAGTGTCTGTAAATTCACCTGATAAACCAATAATTTTCTTCTGTATATAAAAAATGGAAGCAGGAACTCGTTTCTCGGATTAAATTATTTTAAAAGCCAATCGATATTAAATGGCATATGCTTTAAATTAATAATTTCACTCTAATTACAGAAATTTGCGAATTGAGCCATTTTTAATGTAAACTGCAAAATCTTTGAGTGTGCAGGATCTTTTCGAATTGCGAAATCTTTTACAATTTACCCAATTAACATATTTACAAAAGTTGTTTTAATAGCAAGTAAACGAAATTACACATTTTAAATATCGCGAATATCAAACTCAAATACTACTATCATTTGACAAACAGAGGGTATATTTAGCCCACTAATAAAAAACGGGATAAACAACAAGGATTGGTGGTAATTTTGTCCAAAACCCCACCTTTTCCAGCTCCGTCAATCTAATTTGCAAGATTAGCGGGCCAAATAGCCGCATTAATAAATATCAAGAATAGAGTGGAGACGTTAATTTCAGAAATAAATCAATGATAAGCGTCACCATCTCTGTACCGAAACGTCGGATTTAATGCAAAATTAATTGAAATAATTTATTTTTGGACCGTAAAACCGATTTTCCAACAATAACTTTCCACAATTTTATTTTTAGGAGTTTACACAATCTAAGCAAGATGGCAACATTGTCAAATTCAAGGTTTTAAAATTGAACAGGTACAGATTCAAACATTCAATTTGGGGCCATTTATAAAATACGCCAGGCTTTTTTGTTTGGTGAAGGGGGGGGGGGGGTCACCTCGAGCGTTAGGCTAACAGGGGTCACAGCAAAAAAAGAACTAAAAAAGGGGAAATACGGTAATTTTTTCACGAAAAAGGGGAAAGATTAAACATTTATTATTGCACGCAGAAAAGAAGAAATAATCTTTTTATAGTTTTTATATAATGTTAAATGATTTTTAAAATGATTTCTGCCATTGAAGAATTTATTTTTTTAAATTGTATATAATTAGGTCGTTGCAAATCTGAATTCATAGCGATATAAAAAAGCCTGACCAAAAATAAAATTTGTTAAATAAACCATTTCTATATGTTTAAAATCGTTCTCATAATCAAGAATATTTTCTCGTTAAAAAAATCCATTATTAATCAAACAATCGTAACACTCAAAGTATAATTAAAATTTTTTTCCAAGATTTGTCATTTCGTCCTTACTATAATTAATACTTTGAATGTGAATTTGTAATTATACTCTTCAAGGCTCTTAAACTCAAATTAAAAAAGTCTGAGCACCTAAAATATTTTAGATTTCGAAAATCAGGGTAGCCATTTCAACCGAGGAAACAAATTCCAGGTAATTTCTTGGTTCGCAAAATTTTTTCAGTTATTTAAATCAGAAAATTCGAACTCTTAAAACTATGAATTTTTTCATTTGAAGTTTGAACTGCAAATTAAAGCACTCAAAGTGGAACTCTTTAAATTTTAAGTGTCAAACTGAAGCTTAAAAAAATGTTCATTAAGAGTTTATTTATTTAAACGCTCAATAATTTACACAATTTTAAAACTTTTATAAATTGAACAGTTCAAATATTTCTGTTTAAAAAATATAAATCCTCGCCGCTATCATTTTCAATGCTCTAAATTGAAGAATTAATCTTTTTTGATGTTAAAAATTATATAATTTTAAGCAATTATAAGTTTGAAAAATTACAAATTTAACGATTAACTTTTTTTTAACTAAACCCTTTTCAAATTATTGTAATTTTAAGTTTAAATTTAGCACTATGAAATTTTAGCGATTCAAGGCTTTCTATTTCAAACAAATCAGTTTTAAATTCTTTAGGTTTCTGGTTGAATATTTTATTGATTTATTTATTTATTGTTGCATGCATTTCATTTCACTACATGCATTTCATGCAATTGAAATATTTTCAAGTTGGCCGCTTAACCGGGAAATCGGGAATGGAATCTGTCCATTCACTTAATGAAATATCATATATTTCATATCACATGATATAATGCAATTTAAAATAAGTTACATTTCACACTTTTTAAAAGTTAAATTCAATTAATTCAAAATGCTTAATTCAATTGATTAATTACAAAATATTTTGACCTCGAAGATTTATTTAAATTCTAAATAGTTTAGTTTGAAATTGGACAAATAAACATTTGTAAGTATTTTATTGGTAAGATTGAAAAATACAATTTGAAACGCCATAACACTACATCGCATATTATTGTTTATTTATTGCTCATTTGAAATGAACAAATATTGCTAAATATTAAAATATTGTACTTTTTTTAATTACAAAATTTCACATTGAATTGGTTAACAATGTAATATTTTAGGCTGAAACAATATTTGAATAGGATTTTTTAATTGAATAAAAGCGTCTTGTAAAATGAATTATTGTTCAATTTTTAAAACTCAAATTACAGATCAATTTTAAAAATCATTAATTAATTTATATTTACAGTTCATCAAATTAAAACGTTTTTTAGCAAAAATTTCAATTTCAAAAGATTTTAATTTTGAATTGCTTTAACATTCTTTTAATTGAAAACTTACACATGAAAATGAAGAACTACAATAGAAAATTTTTCAAGTAAACGATTTTACAATTAAGCATTTTAAGCTAAATAATTTCATAATTTAAAAAGTTAACAATTGAATTTAACATTTAAAAAATGTAACTTATTTTAAATTGCATTATATCATGTGATATGAAATATATTATATTTCAAGTGAATGGACAGATTCCATTCCCGATTTCCCGGTCCAGCGACCAACATTAAATTTTTTTCAATTGCATGAATTCAGCGAAAAAATATTTGGCCTCGAAGATTTATTTAAATTTTAAATAATTTAGTTTGAAATTGGACAAATAAACATTTGTAAGTATTTTATTGGCAAGATTGAAAAATACAATTTGAAACGCCATAACACTACTATACAAATTTAAAATTCAAGTGACTTAATTTTGAACGTTTAAGTTCAAATTATTATTCAAGTTAGAAAATGTAACTTTTCAGCTGATCAACTTGGAATATTCAATTTTTTAATTATGTATTCAACTTTGTACATTTCAATTAAAAAGCGTTCATCTTCTAATACGCCTTTTAAAAATTAACATATTGTTGTATATATATTTTTTTCTCTTTAAATGTTCTAATTTTATATTGTGTAACGACTTCTATCTCCAGTTTACACATTTTCAACAGGTTTAAAAATATTTCAACTACAAGTTTTTTAAAGAGTCTTTATTTTTAATAGACTAGTGTTCAGCACTTTAAAACTAGTTGCACTATATATAGATATAGTCATATTTGTGATACGATATATTGTTTTATTATGTTGTACTTTATTGATTTATAAATTATTTATTTAAGTGCATCATAATTATACAGACGCACTTTATTACCTTCATAAACAAGCCAAAAATTTAATTTTAATTATAAAAATTATTTAATAACATTAAAAAACTTAAAGTTAAAAAATTCAAATTAATTATAACATATAATTGTGTAAGTTAAGAAAAAAAAGCTTTCTCTACTCACGGTAGCATATTCTTGTTCTGAATAGAATAATTTATTAATTCAATAGACTTAAGACGAACAATGGTTTTTATAGTTCATACGTACATTTACTAATTTCAGAGAATTTCTCGCATAGTTTAAATAATGTACTTTCAAATATTTTATATTTAAAGAGAAAAAGGAAAACGCATAGGAATAGGGGAAATGCTGTGATCTTTGCGCTAATGTTAAAGTTACATACACTTTTTATTGTTTAAAAACGTTACGTGGGGGGGGGGGGGTCACAATTGTGAAAAAAAGCGTTACGTATTTTTTCAACGACCCCTTTTGTACAATTTCTACCATGTTTGAAAACAGAGATTTTTTATGAGAGCTTTAATGCAAAAGGTCTAAACATGTTTCACATGCAATCCCAAGATTAAATTTAGGGTGACCAAAACTGATTTGCGGAATGTAGGACAACCAGGCTTAAAAAAAGAGGACGTCTGACATGGGGCTTGAAAAAAAAGAGGAAAAGGTAGGGTAAAAATAACTCGCATAATAAGATTATAAAGAAAAATATATAAACAATATTCCAAAGACTCTTAAAAGGATAATCATTAAAACGGCGCCAATTGTGAAAAAATCACTAAATTTTACTCAGAAAATACTTTTTCTATTAAAAAACTAAAAAATCCAATACATTGAAAGACCCTGTAGGCAAAAAAGTCGCAATGTTTCAAAAAGGGGACATGTCCGGGGAAATCCAGACGAATAATCACCCTAATTAAATTAAATTATGAAAATTCTCACCAATTAAAGTAGCAACGCTTCCTCCACTGCTTCTGAGCCTTCGACTCAAAACCTGAATAGTTTCTCCTTGGTGTCCAGCAGGTTCAGTCGAGTCTCCAATCAGAATAAAAGTACCTCTGCTGTTTTGGTCTCCACAGAGAAAAATTTCAACTCTGGACCTGAGTTCCAAACAGCGGATAGTCGAGAGCAAATCTACTTTTCCTGCAGCCAGGCGCCTCAGCATAATACTTGGAATCGCCAAAGAAACTGAACCTCGAATATGAGCCTCAACAAAGTCCAAATGAGCCCTGCAGTCTAGGATCAAAAGCCTGCTGGACCTCTCCTGGGACCTGAGCTCCTGACAAAGCCAGTCCGGACACACTCGTCCCTCTTCTGTTATTTCTCTCTCGTCCGGCATTTTCTTTGCCCTTTGACAATTATCTTCCAGATCCCAGGATTCTACTTGGAACTGCTCTCACTAAATCTCCAGCTTTCAGAATTAATCTCCGGTCTGATGCGTGAGAGTTAATCAAGAGATTCCAGAATATATGGCACTTTTACCTACTCCACTTCCAAGCTTAGAAAAGAGGATGTCATCTAAACCTATGGATATGACGAAATGGCACTTGGACTGAGAGGCTAGCTTCTTAGAATCCGCGGATTTGTAGGTAGACATGGATTAACAAATTAGCACTTCTTAGACTACCACAACTGCCTCCTTCCCCTCGCGAATTATCGATCTTCCCGCGACAATTTCCTTCCGGGTTCAAACTGTCAACTTCTCGACTCGAGTTTTTCTAAACCCAAAACAATTGTCAATAATCTCAATCTCAAAACACTTTCGAGAGCTAGAGTCGGAGATACTTTTTCTCTCAAGTGTATTCTCGTTTGTGTTGCAGGGATGCTGCATTCGAGATGGAGGTTATGATTGGCTCTGGAAGGATCTCATCCAATTTCCACCTGCCTCCTGAAGCATCGCTTGAAAAAATGAGTGGGGGAGGGGTGACGGAGGACGAAGAGTTTCGATTTTCGGAGAAAAATCGATGCTGCGCGATGGACCTGTGTTGTATCAGGAAAGCCCGGACATTCCCGAAGAGGTTGTCACTGTGCGCTGTCACTCACGATGACGACGAAAACGGACACAAAACACACTTATCCGAGTAGTTTTCGATTTTCTTAACAAAATCGGATCGTTCACTGAGATTGCACTGCTTCACCACACCTTCCACGCGTCTTTCACCTCTTTCACGGGCGTCTTCCACGGGCTTTGGGCAGCTTAGGGCAAATGGCGTTCGGTCGGTTCATCGAGCGTAGGGTAGGGGAGGCTGTCACGCAAGGTGATTGGCTGGAAATCACGTGACTGGTGGAAGGGAACCAATGGTAGTGCCGACTGACGTCAGTTCATTCAAGAGATGTGTTTTCATTAAGAAGGCGTGGGTAGTCGGGGAACGATGGATTGTGGGTGAGGAAGTTGGACAGGAGAAGGGGAAAATCCTCTTCGCGTGCGTGGGTGATCGTTAAAACTATTATATACGGTCGATTCGGGAGAGAAAACGACCGAGCAGGTAGAAAAAAAGAGGGAATAACTTTGGCCCCCGTTTTCTCGAGAGGCCATGCCATTCGATGAACGTCCTTGTTTAGACTTTCAGAGTTTACCTTCTAGATCGAGAGTTTTAGACCGGACGTGAACTCGAGTTTTTTTGCTTTTTATTTTTTTTTCCGAATAATGGGATCCTTTTATGTTTTCACGTTGTCACTCACTTGGGAATTGTATTGCTTTTTGAGTTTAGGTTTCATTCGGAAAAGGAATTTTTTACATATTTTATCAATTCGATAATCTTTCATTTAGGGGTGAAAAAAATCAGAATTATTTCATTTTGAATTGAATAGAAGAAAAGTATTTCAGATCGAAATAAAACTTTTTTTTCTATTTAGGGGCCGTTCAAAAACTACGTTACGCTATTTTGAACACTTTCCACCCTTCCCCTTCAAATTCTTTTCTTTTATTTCATTGGATAAACGCCTACAGCCCTACAATAAAACACAAAACATACAAACATAATATTTTAACAGAATTTACAGCCCAAAATGCTCTAAAAATAGGGATTTAAGGGTAACTTTTTCACGAAAATAGAGGAATAAATTCTTTCAAAAATTGTGTGTGTGTGTGTGTCATATTAAATTCAATATGAAAATCTTAAGGTTTTCAATAAAATAGTTGAATTTTCAACCGAAAAAAGATTAATTTTCAACCAAAAGAGATGAATTTTAAACGATGAAAAGATGATTTTTCAACTAACAAACAAATTAATTGTATATCAAACAGTTGCATTTGCAAGCAAATAGTTTGAACTTTTAAACAGAAAAGGTGGATTTTCAATCCAAAAGACGAATTTCCAACAAAGCAGTTGAATTTCCAAACAAAAATGAGGACTTTTCGAAAAAAAACTGAAATTTCACCAACAGAATTGAATTTTCAACAAAATACTTGAATTTGTAACCAAATAGTTGTATTTTTGACCTACAAAGATGAATGTTTAACAACAAAACATTAATTATCAACCAAGCTGTTGCATTCACAACCAAATAGTTGAACTTTCAATTATTAAGATCATGATTCTTCAACGACAAAAATGAATTTTGAACAAAGAATTTCAACTTTCAACCAAGTAGTTCAATTTGCAGTCCACAAAGATTAATTCTCGACAAAAAATATAATAGTTGATGTTTCAACGAAAAGTAGTTGAATTGAACCTAAAAAAACAAACAAATTTTCAACAAAATTCTTGAATCCTCAACCAAAACAGATTAATTTTTAACCAAACTGTTGCACTTTTAAACAAAAAAGTTAAGAATAGCTACCCAAAGAGATGAATTTCCAAACCAAAAAGACGAATATTTAAAAAAAAGAAAATTGAACTTTAAACCAGAAAAGATTTTTCAGTTGAATTTTCAACCCAAAAATATCAATTTTCAACAAAAAAGTTCATTTTCAACCCGAAAATATGAATTTTCAACAACAAAATTAATTTTAAACTAAAATCGATCAATTTTCAACCAAACATGGAATGGTTAAAGTTTGCCGCTGAAAAAAATGATTTTCAACCCCCCAAAAAAACGAATTTTCAAGAAAATAGTTCAAGTTTAAATATTTTAAAAAATATTAACAATTTTTAAATAGTTTAATTTTTAACACAGTAGTTCAACTTTTAACCAAGTAGTTGAATTTTCAATCAAGAAGATTAATTTTCTATCAAAAAAGACAAATTTGCAACGAAATACATAAATTTGCAACCAATTTGTTGAATTTTAAAGTAAAAATGATCAATTTTCAGCCAATAATGGAATGGTTAAATTTGCAGTTGATAAAATTGATTTTTAACCCCAAAAAACGAATTTTCAACAAAATAGTTAAATTTTTAATATTTTAAAAATATTAACAATTTTTTAATGGTAAAATTCTTAACAAAGTAGTTCAACTTTTAACCAAGTAGTTGAATTTTCAATCAAGAAGATTAAGTTTTTATAAAAAAAGACGAATTTACAACAAAATACATCAATTTTCAACCTAGTTGCTGAATTTTCAACCAAAAACGGTTAATTTTCAGCTAATAATGGAATAGTCTGCTAAAAAATTTAATTTTCAACCAAAAAAGAATTAATTTTTACCAAAATAGTTCATTCGCCAACCAATAAAATGAATGTGAAACCAAATTATTTAACAAATCATCACAAAACATGTTACCCCTCCACCCTCCTGGCAGTGTAAACATATAGTTTTAGAAACGGCCCCTTATATAATTACAATAAATATAAAAATAATGATTTGCAAGATGAAAAAGTGCCCTCTTAATTATTATAATTATAATTTTTTATTTTTAATGACACTCTTTTGATATAAACCATAAACGATATTTTGCAAGTCAAAATAATAACGATATCTGCTTCTCGTGGCTTAAAATATGAGCATTTTAATTTCATTATCACCATTATTTATAATACAATTAATTAAACAAATAATTGCCAGAATAAAATTATTATCTTGTTGATTCCCCCCCCCCAGATTTTAGTATGTGTATAATATTTATTTTTATTAAACAAACACAATGTCTTAGTCGTCCTAATAATACTTTATTTTGTGATATTTTTACATTGGAAGTTAATTATATAAATTAATTTTAATAAAACATCAATGTTGCATGTTGCGAAACTCGAAACATTACATTAAAAGTAAAATCTTACCTTACATTTATTTTAACTCATTTTAACAACAAGGGGAATATCGATCGTTTTCCGTTTTTCAACAAACTACACTCGTTGAAAATTACAATTTCTAAAAACTAATCTAAAAACTGATTATAACTCTGAAACTATAATTGGAAACGAAAAAGGCCTTTATTTTGTAATTCTGCAATTAATACGGATGAAATATTGTATTTAAAAATTAAATTTTAAGCTTTCTTTTAGGAGATATAACACCATAAATTAGAAAAAATTGCCTGGGACATTTGCCGGATGACATTTACTCATATTTATTCGAATTTATTTTAATACGGAATAAAGTAAAAATAATTGTTACATGGGTTTTTATTGGAAAAAATACACTCATTAAAACCCTGTAATTAATAATAATTACAGGAGTAAAATTATCGCGACTGACATGAAATTTCTGCGCAAAATATGCGGGAAAACGCTGATGGATAAAGTCCGAAACGAGACAATCCTCAAAGAATGTGGTGCAAAAGAGACAATAGTTGACACATGGGAAAGAAATCAGTTAAGATGGTTCGGTCATCTTGAAAGAATGAAAGATGAGCGACTGACCAAACAAGTGTACAAAGGTAAAGTAAATGGCAGAATGCCTAGAGGTAGACCGCCGAAAGAATGGTTAGAATCGGTAAATGAGACATTAATCCGAAGAGACGTAAGAAGCCATAGAAACACAAGAGCTTGCATGAAA
>CAKNYM010052571.1:201559-223842 GCA_932195095.1 Andricus curvator
TTTTTATCCCTTCTCGAAGGTAGAGTGACTTCGGCGACACCCGCCCCCCAGCCACACACTTCCCCTTTTCTAGGGGTGCCCCTCGTTTTTCATACCCCTTTTCTGGGGGAGAATGACTTTGGCGACAATCGACCCCAGCAACACCTTTCCCCCTTTCCACGCCTTATTTATTTATCCTTTTTCGGGGGTAGAGTGACTTGGGCGACACCCGCCCCCCCAGCCACACACTTCCCCTTTTCCAGCCCCCCCCCTCCTATTTTATATCCCTTCACGTAGTAGATAGTAAATCTCGAGATCTAAATGTAAAAATTTTCGTAAAAAATCCCCTATCGAAATCAACATTAAGATATTATGTACATTTAAAAAAAGTACAAAAATGGATATCTCGAAAAACTATTCAAATACCGCTTTAAAAGTTTTAGATTCGTGTTTCTCGCAATAAATCCTATAGGAATACGCATTAAAACTTTGTCGCCACAGATATCGTAATCTTTCCAAATTAAAATACGGCATATAATTTGCCGGAAGACATTATACTCGCGCTAAAATTATTTAGAGTAGCTAAGTTAATAGAGCAAAGGATACGAATTTGAAAGTATTCTAAATATTTGAAAAAGGATCTTTTACAATTTCCATAAAAAAGACATTTTGTTAAATATGTTTTGAGATATTGTTTGCAGTTTTTTGTAAAAAAAGCTTAAATTGTACAAAACTTTTTATTTCATTCATAATGATGAATGAAACTATAAAAACACATGTTTAAATCGAAATAAAACTGCTTCTAACTGAAAATAGAAAGCATTGTGAATCTAAACATAAATGCTTCTTACGTATGAAATTTAAAGCAAACCATTGAATCCGCAAAAGGAATAATAGATATAATAAAACTAGACAAATATTTCTTAGGCTTGCCAATGCCACTTTTTCAATCATATACAATATTACAATTGTTCTTTTTGCTCAAGCATATATGTAATTCCTCCAAGAAATATACCAACACATATAGGATTATAGTGGATGTGGGTGCACAGGGTCCTTTCAATGATTCTTTGAAAAAACTGGTGCGCCCACATTCTTTACGAGTACAGTATAGTGTATATACGATACTACCCACGATGTAAACTCTCGATGCGTTAACTACCCGTAAGGTATACAAGTGTTAAAATGCGATATATAGCCGGAAATAGTGGGCGCAGAGATTTGAATCCGAGAGAACGAGAGCGGAGTTTAATGCTTTTGGTGAAATCCCATCAAATGTCTGTCTATCAAGCATTAATTCGTGTTGCACACATCAGTAGATCAGAGACTTAAAGAGGATTTTCAGATTATGATTGAATTTCTCGAATGAGGCCATTGAAAAACTACGTCATACTGCAAGGAGGAGGTGGGTTAACAGGTCTTGTGACCCTCATCATAGTTTCGGTCGTCCGTCCCGAGTCGACATTTTAGCCCTATTTAAGCCCTATATAATTCCAAATAGAACCTAGATTTAGCCCTATCCTAACCCACCATGCCCTCTTTAAAACCCCGTTAGACCTACTTTAGCCGTATTTAGAACCTCTTAAAATTCTCATACTCATATTTTCAAGTCGATAAGACCAACAAATTCTCTGTGAATTTTAGGACGTTAAATAAGACCTCTTTGAGTCCTGTGAAACCTTCGAGACCCTCTTTTTGTTCTTAGGACCTATGTAATTATTCTGCATTTATATGTGACTTAATTTTAATTATTTAATTTGTTAATACATAGTAAAAACCCTTATGGATAATCAGGCAGAGTAATGCTAATTTTTTAACGTTAATAACGTTAACAATATAATTTCTAAAAAATATTATTGAACATTATTTTCTCTTCTTGTAGGTCGAAATTAAAAATTCTAATATCTTAAATCAGAAGAAAATTAAAATTGTTGAAAGAGAAGCAATTTCTTCCTTCAGATCGGAAAATAAAAAAGGTATGATGCAAAACAAATAATGTGACTGGCAATTAAACCGAGCATTAAAAATTTCACCATTTAGTTTTCCTTCAAATGTAAGGAAAATGACAAAAGCATTATAAACACTTGTGCAAAATTAGTTCCTTTTTTTATTCATGTCGTTCAGTGTTTTTCAGATTTTGTATAATAATATATATGTTTTCAATTTGAATCATGAATCGAATATAACAGCTATAAAATTAATAATATAAATAAGGCAATACTTTAACAAATAATTCAAATCCTATAAACAATTACATCTGCAAAATAATACTATCAAAATCCGAAATTGTTTATTATTTTGCTATGTCTATTCGTCCCGAAAAAATAAGGGAGTTGAAAAAGGAAAGGATTCTGAAAGTAAATATTGGAAGGGGTGCCCGAGTTTAAAGAGAAATCGAATTTTAAAAAATCTGCCTGCGCTCGATAGTGTATTTTCCCCACATTTGTGCACAGGCCTTTTAAAATTGAATGTCAAAGCATCGACAACTGTAATTTGATTGTGAATTCTCTTTTGTTAAAGCTCCTTCGGCTTTAACGAACACATTCTCATCTCGTATCTCGTGCTTCGCACTCGATTTTGTCCAAAATGCGAACTTCTCTATGTTCTGTTCAACACTATTATATCAAATGTATATTTCAGTTATTTCTGTATCTCGGCCTGGGATTGCTTATTCAGATATTGCAAAATAAATTTCAACTTTTGTTTTTCATGATTACTTTAATATTTGTTCCTTATTTTGCACCAATTTTAATTCTCAGCTACCTTGAAAAATATATAATTTCAATAAATTTATATTATTACAATTCATAATATGCATTATTAAACATTTTATTGCAACTTTTGACGTTTTTCCATAAATTTGATTTGTTTATTTTCAATGTTATTTTTTACGATTCAAATTAAAAATACGCATCTTAGCGTAAGGTGATTCTAAGCAAATTTGTAGATATAATTTAGGCGAAAAATGTTGTTAAATGAAATGTTATTGTAGCTTGTGTCCTTTTTCCAAAAAGTTATTTTTTTTCTATTTTCAATATATTTTTATAACAAGAGTTTATAACAAATTCGTAGATATTTTTTGGTAGAACAGCTTTTGTCTTTTCATTTTTTCCGTCTCTTGTCTCGTTTATTCAAAAACTTAATTTTTTTATTTTTAATCTTATTTTTTACGATGAAAAGAAAATCTACTCGTCCTATCTAAAAATTATCAATATCAAATTCGTAGATCCTTTTTAGGTGAACAACTTTTGTATTTTAATTTTTTTTCGTACCTTGTGTCGTTTTTCAACAAATTTAATTTTGTTATTTTGAACCCTAATTAGTCACACGGGGTGAAATTAGAGGAGCTCCTTACCTTAACTTCGCCGATTTTGTTTTAATATTTAAACATTTTAATTTTGGTTACAAAAACGAAAAGATCATCTTTTGCAATCCTTAAATAATACCTAGCAATTTTCTTAGGTAAGTCTAAAAATTATATATATTTTTTTAATGTTGTTTTTTACGAATAAAACAAAAACTACGTGTCCCATAAAAAAGTGATCAAGAACAAATGTGTACATCTTTCTTATGTGCACAATTTTTGTTGATTCACTTGTCTCGTATCTTGCATAGTTTGGCCAGCAAAATGGAATTTTTGATTTTGCATTATTTTTTGTGCGGGCAAAATTTGAATTTTCAATTTGCATTTCAAAATGTAACATTTTTCTTTCTTCGACATTTTTTCATATCGTGCGTCGTTTGGCTTAAAATGTTCATTTCCGTTTGTTTTTTGGAATCTTGTAAATGCTATAACTCCGGCAATTTTTTTTTATCAAGAAAAGTCATGAAGATAAATTGTTCGTCTTTTTGAGTACTACTAATAACCTTACATAGAATTTTTAAATCTTGAAAAAAGTGGTCTCAACAATTTTGAAAATGCGCTCACTTTTTGAATTTTTATCCAAAATGGCTGGCTAACGAACTTGACCTTCATTTTAGGACACTTGAAGAGTATACCAAAGCTCAATCCAATCTGTCAATTCTTTCGAAATTTATCGTGCTCACAGTCAGACATACAGACATACAGAAAGACAAACATACAGACACATTCGTAAAAACCTGTTTTTCGGGTTCAGGGGGTCTCAAAATGTGGATATTTGACCAAAACGGGGTGTGATTCTTCAGAAAATTGCTTTTCAATAACTTTTTTCACAAAACAGCCCTTCTTTTTATTAGTTTCAAAAAATTGTAATAAAATTATCGCCGAATTTCAACAGAGAATCACCACACAAGTTTCAAGCAAATTTCATTAACCCGAAATTATTTTGGTTAAATTAAACAAACATTTTGATGTCCTTGTAATAAATAATAACAACATTCTACGGCTAATTCAACAAAAATTGTGTCGTTTCAACTAATATCACCTGAAGAGATTACGGAAGTTGACTCTAGACTTATGGGGAAATAAACTTGAACAATATAATGAATGAATGAAGCTTTTTCATTCAAAATTAGAAGCAAAGTAAAATTTCAATTCTTGCGAAAATCTCTTATCTTTCATTTAACGATGTCACTACGATGACTATTGACGAAGTTTTCCCATTCATGAATCACGTATTTATCTAAGATTTTCACGTAGTGGAAGTTGACTATGTATAATATCTGGGTTTCGTTATCTGCAAGCCTAATTTGGATCGTCTCTATTATAAATTACGTCATTTTTGTCAATACTTGCTCTGTAACCGATAATTATCAACAGATTATTATAAAAGATTTCTAAACGAATGATAAGGGATTCTACGTTTGAAAGTGAAATAGCTTGATTAAATGTTCAACAAAATTAATTTTTTTAATCTGCTTTAAAATTTAAACTGATTTATATTTATTGCATTTATTTTGTGAATTTAACATTAAAATCTAAAAACTCTTGGAGCTTTAAAAGTTCAATTTTGAATGTTAACTTTTATTTGAAGCACGTTTGAGTTTAAGCGGTTCATTTTTAGAGATTGGACACTTTCTGATCACTCTAAAATGTTTAGAGCTTATAATTTTCAAAGTTTATAGGTTTAATTTAAAAAAAAGCCTATCTTATCTTGAAATTTCGAAATATCAAATCTAAAGTCTCTCAAGTTTAACAGGCATCCATACAAAAATCCAAATTTAAAGGTCTTTGAACCTGAAAGAAGCTAAGTTAAAAGAAAAGAAAAAATATGAAATTAGAAGATCGTCAAATTATGTCTGAATTTTGAGGATTCTTATCTGATGTATAGATTATAGAAATCAGATTGAAAATCCTTGAAATTTTAACACATCCAACTTAAGGTTTTGAAAGAAAAATACGATTAATTTGCGATATTATAAAATAATATTTTTTTAAATAAAAACTATTTGAATAATTAGCAGTAAGGTAATAAATCTAAGAATCAGGAGAAAGTAATATGGAACTTATTGAAAAAACAAAAAACTTTCTCTAGCTTGTTCCAGTCAACAGTAGCATTTAAAAAATTAGCAATTATTTAAGCAATAAATAGACAACGAAAATGAAAAAATGCACTGTCCTCTCTCATAAATAATTAGGGCAAAGCATAAACTTGGAAAAAGGAAGATTTAGGTTAAACTTTTGAAACTTGTCAAAGAACTAGCAAGAAAATACGATTTTCTGTAGTATTTTCTGTGAAAAAGTTGAAATTTTAAATAAAAAATGTACATGTTTCATGTTCATTAAATAGACCATAGCGTTTATAAAATACCCTTAAAAAGCGATATTTTATGGAAATAAAATTGTTCAAATGAACAAAAATTGATTAATCAGTTAAAAATTAATTTTAAAATACATTAAATCTTATAAATTATTCATTCATGAAAATCTTTGAAAAAATGGAAAAAAAGTAATAATTAAGGGCAGTATTCCGCAAAAATCATTGTTGCACTTGCATTGAGTAGTTTTTGAGGCACCATAAAAGGGGCTCAGGACGATAGAAATTAAAAATAATGATGGATTCGTATTCCTTGAAACATTTTCATGGAATAGTTCAATTTTAAAGATTTATAATTGAAAATTTCTCAATTTTTACATTTTGAAATTTGAAATTCTTCAATTTTTAAGATTTACAATTGCAGATTCATTAATTCGGAATGTTTATGGTTTAAAATGACGAAATTTTGAATGTTTTTTTGAAATCAATTTTGAATATTTGCAGTTGAAGAATTTTTCATATTTAATTTGTATAGTAGAAAACGCTGCAATTTTAAATACTTTTTCGAAATAGTTCAATTTTTGAGATTTAAAATTGAAATTCATTCAATTTTAAAGATGTATAAATAAGAATTCTTAAATTTTGTCAATCTTCCAAATTGAAGACATTTCAAATGTAAGTCATAAAAATTACAGAATTTGTAATGGTACAACTTAAAACTTGCATAATTTCAACGTTTAATGTGTTTAATGTGTAAAGAGATAAAATGAAAAAGCGACATTTTTTATCTTCAATCGCCTTGATCGCGATCTAAGATACATTTTTTTGGAAAATAAAAAATACGGGAAAATTTGTTTAATTTGAAGAAAAATCGCAGGAGGTAAAACCCAATAAATTTATCAAACTTAGATTACTTTAGTGTCGCATCTGAGCTAACTTAATATATTTTCAATGTCTCACCATATAGGATCTTTTCTTAAAACAACAAGATTACCCCGTGTTTTTTCTTTTATAGCTAAACAAATTTTTAGTGAACTTAGAACTTTAAACGCCTTGCGGGAGTTCAAGAAAATTTAATATATGTATATAAAAAAAAAATACATAGTGTTTTTTTTGTTAGACTGTACAAATTTAGAGGGTAAGATCTTAAGAAAAAAACTCTATTTTAAATTGGCACCCTACACTGTACACGTCTGGTTAAAAAATGTTTAGTTGTTTTAATCAGAAATTATGGTTTTCAGAAATCTGTCTTTTGTCTCATGTCGTGTTGCTGGATGTGTCAAGTGACGCTTTGACGTAAATGTTCAATTCTCGAAAAAACGCGATTTGTTTAATGTATTTTCAGTTATATAAGTATAAATAATTATAGTGAACCGTGAATTTAGTTGTACTATAAGAAAAAGCTGCACATAATCTGTCTAAACACCAATGGTACAGGGATACTTCCAAACCACAAATTTTTGGGTGTCTGTGAAAAATATTCTCGAAAATATTAACATTGTAGAGAATAAATAAACAAAGTGAATTTTCGAGAATTTTGGTATTGAGCAAGTGATCTAAGCGCATATTATATAAAATTCCGAAGAAAATAGTTCTAACGAACTGTTTCAGAAACAAAAATGCGTCAACGATATGCTGCTTTTTCCTTCAATATAGACGAAATTTTATCGAAGCGGAATATAGTTGCTGCACTCTGTTTTCAGAAACTTTGGTTAGATTATTTTTTTTTGTTGGGACGCAGTCAATGTAATTTCAGAGTGGATTATGAAGAGTCCATGAAGGTATTTTAATAAATAAATTAAATTAATTAACAAAAACTAAAAATTCGATAGTCGAAAATCGATGGGACCAGAACATCTGGTTGAGCTTATCACGCCATCTGGTTAAGTTTACCAGAATATATGTTTATGTTGACCAGAACGTTGTATTCTTAAGCTACCAGAAAACGTAAAGAATTCTGGCTAACCTTGCCAGAAGTTCTGGTTAAATTTACTCGAATTTCTGGTAACATTAACCAGAAAATTCTCCACCAGAAACTTCTGATACTTTTAACCAGAATTTATAGTAAGGGCACATTCAAAATTCTATTCTAAAAACCAGAGTTCTGGTTGGTTTAACCATAATTTTTTTTGGGTGTAGTAGGTACGCCCGCGGAATTACAAAAACGTTTTGCATAATTTGAAACAAATTTGTAACGCAGGTTTGTATGAGTTGAATAAAAGGAAAGGGAAGGAGCGCCTTCATCGGGCTTGCGTCCGTACCTGTTTAAAGTGGGATTTACAAAGAAACCTTTATAACGTGGCCTAACAGCGCAAAGAAAGCTGCCGGATGCAGGAGAGGCGACGTCATTATCTTATCTCGAACCATTTCCTGTCAACCTGAGGCCGCCTTTCGTGATGAGAGTGAGAGAGGGGGGAGATCACACGCACTTCACACATACCAAACACGCACACGTGTTTCGCCCGCTCTAAGGGTAGGCCGTACTTCCGGTAGGTTTCTGAATATACTTATCGGATTTCTTCTAAAACTCGTTTCCCGGAAGCTGTAACAAATTTGACTAATTCCAATATTTTACCATGCAGCCTGTTTGTTACGAAACAATATTCTTGATAATATTTAACCCCATAACCGGCATAACCAATATTTGCCAGTAACGCGTTAAGTGCCGTACCGAATACTTGAATTACGTAACGGATTTTCTAGGTCCACTCTAACACCCCCCCCCCCCCCCCAACCCGGTAAAAACCCCAAAAAAAAAATTTTTACCCCCCCCCCCCCCCCCCCACACACACCTCCTCTTACTGTACGTAATTTATGGTTTACAGAAATAATAAGATATGGGACTTGAGACTAATGGAAATTTTTAGTAAATTATTGTAGAAAATTACAAATATTTACAAAAAAATTAATGCGAAATTTCACAAAAGTTGGAATATTGGAAAACTGTACTTAAATTTATGTTGTATATGCTGATATTTTATTGTGGAAATGTACAAATTTAAACAAAAAATATAGCTTTTTACAAGCAATACTTTTAGAATTCGCATCAGCGTTTCGCCTTGTACTTTACGGTCAATTTTTGTAGAACATGTAATATATAAGTTTCTGCAAGAAACTACTATTAAAAAAAATATTACACTTTTACCAAGCACTTTTGCTATTACAATAAATCACAGATCAAGCAGGAATTTCAGTTATGCAACATTTTTTTTGCATTAAAATTTTACCTAGATATTCACATCCTCAAACGTAATTTCAAATCAGAAATATTCTTTATTTTTCAAAATAATTTTATGTAAATTAATTCAAACAGAAAAAGGAATTTTAATGAAAAAAAACCTTATTTAAGTGTGTATAAGTTTATTTTGCAAAATATTAACATTTAGTGAAGCAGTAATCACAGTTGCATTAATAATAAAAGCGATGGATTTTAATAAATTATATAAATTGTTAGAAACACACCTAATAACTTCAGTTCCGTATCGAATCAAGAGTGATTATCTTTAAAATAATATCAAACATATTAAAAAAAATATATAATATATTAATTTTTGTTTGCAATTACCATAATCTTAAGAGAATATTTAAAAATATTTAAAGAAAAACCACAAATTTTGATTAATAAATAACAATTAAACAATTATTAATAATCAGTGGGGGGATTATATTGACCCTCGATGAAAATAATTGTTTATAATATTTGATGTTAATTTTGGCTTTAGGGTCAGAATAAATAATTCAATTAATGTTTAATTGAACCAAACGTTTCGGCGCACAATGGTGGCCCTCATCAGTGGTTAATTTTTATTCTGGAAAAGACAGTTACGACCCTAAAGCCAAAATTAACATCAAATATTATAAACGATTAAACAATTATTAATTTGTAAAAAATTCGAGTAAAGTTTAAGATATATTTAGTAGTTTTGAAAAGATTACAAAATAATTTGAATCTTGAAAATATTTTAAAACATTTAAGACAAAATGTAGATCTTTGAAGATTTCGAACACAACATTTAGAAATATTTTTATGTTAATTTTTTTTGAATATTGATTTTTTAAGTTGTTAAAAAATCAAAATACAACAAAAATTTTTTGATTTTAGGCCAGCAGACAAACAAAATTAACAGCAAATTATTTAATACATTTATCTGGTTGACAACCATAACATCAATAATACCAAATTTAGAAGCTTTTTAAGCATTTTGAATGGTTTCAAAAGAATGACATTCTTTTATCAAAATTCTTAGAAAAACTAAAAATGTATTTTTTCATTGGATTCCTGAAAAATTGTTTAATTATTTTGTTAACAAATATTTGAGAGAATTTTGTAGAAATTTTTTATGTAAGTTGTTGGCTTCCCTAAAGCCAACAACTCTCATCAACAATTTCTACAAATTTTAATTTTTAGAGTCAATAAAATCCCTCAGTGATTATTGTTTGAGCGAATATTTAAAAAAATTTTAAAACAAATTTTGATGTATAAATTAATTAATAAACCATTCCTTTAAAGTTTAAACATAGAAGCATTGTTGGTAATAGCGATCATGTACACATCCTAATTTTAAATTATCTCATTGCAATATTCTAAATATTTGTCATCCTAGGTTGAAAAAGAACAACTTTTTGGCTGCAAAACCTGCAAATTCCTGTAGATTATTGTAGTTGTAAATTCTTGTAGGAAATTAAAACTACAATAAAATACAACAATATACAATAAAATACAAAAAAGTACAAAATTCGTCCCAATAATAGACAAAAGTTGCACTTTCCTGTAATTTTGATTGTAATTTATGTGTATTTATTTGTAGATTCCTGTCAAAATGGTTATAGTTTTTTGTACTTTTTTGTAAAAATCTTTCCACCAGGGCAGTTTCGGCCCTAATATAGTTAGAATAAGATTTTTATTGTTCATTTATGAATAATTTTATTTACTTTTTTAAATGATGAAATTTCAATAAAAACAAATATTATAATGTAGGTTTATGTAAAATTGTATGAGATTTGGTAGATTTAATGTTTGACGGGTGATTCTCATACATACAAAAATGTCCATTGTTAATTAAATTTGTAGTTATATTTCACTTTGTCAAACACATTATGGGAAAGACATAAAGACGGATTGCATTTTCCTGTTTTGCTAGTTATTGCTGGTAGAATTAAGCAGGGTGCCGAAAACTTCATTTTCAAAATCCCCTGATTTTGTTATCAATTTTTAATTTCCCCTAACCATTAATATTCAAATACCAGCATATTAATCTTTTAATATTTTTAACATATGATCTTTTTATAAACGGAATAAAACAATATTTCAGATACAAATGTTAAATTTTCAAATTTATTTATTTAAAAAAAATGACTCTTCTACCATAAAAAATGACTTTTTAACAATATTTGAATTTTCAACAAAATTAAATTCTCAACAAAGTAGTTGAATTTTCAAACTGAAAAGATGAATTCTCAACAAAAGAGTGAATAGTTGATATTTCAATGAAAAAAGATGAAATTTCATTCTTTTTAAATGAATTTTAAAACTAAAAAGAAGAATTTCCAACAAATAAAGGTTTTTCAGTCATGAAAGAAAAAAAAGTTAATCTAAATTGTTGAACCTTCAAGCCAAAAGACGAATTTTCTGTACAAAAAAAGAAATTTTCAACCAGAAAATATGCATTTTCAGCAAAAAAATTAATTTTTAACAAAATAGTTAAATTTTCAACCAAAGAGGTAAACCTAAATTCAAAAAAATAAATTTTCAACAAAGATGTTAAACTTTTACCTACTTAGTTGAATTTTCAACGAAACAGTTGAATTTTCAACTAAAAAAATGAATTTTCCACAATGTTGTTGAATTTTCAACCAAGTAGTTACATTTTTATCCAAGAAGTATAAAATTTCTACTAAAACAGATGCATTTTTAAATCGAAAAGACAAATTTTCAAAAAAATAGTTGAATTTTCATCCAAAAACGATATCAGTTGACTTTTTAATACCAAAGTATGAATTTTAAACAAAAAGTTAATTTTATAAGCAATAGTTGAATTTTCAACAAAATAGTTGAATTTTTAACAAAAAATTATGACTTTTTAACCAAATATTGTTGAATTATCAACCATTTTTTTCTAATTTTTGTTGAAAAGTCTGCTATTATATTTTTGTTAATGAATTCATTTTGTTTGGTTAAAAATGGGTTGAAAATTAAACTACTTTGTTGAAAATTCATTTTTTTGTTTGGAGATTCATTTTTTTATTTGAAAATTCAAATTTCTTCTAAAAAAATTTGTCTTTCTGGCTTGAAAATTCAGTTATCTGGTTGAAAATGCAAACTGTTTTTCGTTCAAGTTTAATCTTTTTTGTTTGTAAATTCGATTATTTGTTGAATCATTTAGTTATAAATTCAACTGTTTGTTGAAAATTAGTTTTTTTCGTTTGTTGAAAAGTAATTTTATAAACTGAAAATTTAACTTCCATTTTCGGCTGAAAAATAATCTTTTTTAGTTGAAAATTCCACTAGTTGGTGGAAAATTCATTTATTTGTTAAAAATTAGTCTTTTGGTAGAAAATTAATCTTCTTGGTTGAAAATTCACCTTTGTAGGTTGAAAATGCAGGTATTTGGTTAAAAATGTAACTGTTTGTTTGAAAGTTTAATTTTTTTGTTAAAAGTCCAACTACTTTGTGAGTCATCTTGTTTGGTCGGAAATTCAACTGTTTTTGTTGAAAATTCGCCCTTTTAGATTGAAAATTCATCTTTTATTAAAGAAACGTCATCTTTCTTGGTTGAAAATAAACTTATTTTGGTAAAAATCAGATTTTCGGGTTAAAAATTCAACTATCTTCTACAAAATTTATAATTTGGCTTGAAAATCCCAATGTTTAGTTAAAAATGCAACTGTTATCGATTGAACTTTGATCTTCTTTGTTCAAAAATTCTACCATATGGTTGAAAACGCATCTTTTTAGGATGAAAATCCAACTATTTTGTTGAAAATTTAGTTATTTTGTTGAAAATTCGACTATTTTCTTACAGTCATCTTTTTTGGTAAAAATCTCAAATGTTTCGTTAAAAATTTGTCTTATCGATTGAAGATTCATATTTTATGGTCTTTTTGGGTTGTAAATTCATCTTTATTGGAAGAAACTCTTTTTTTCGGAAATTCAATCATTTTTTTGAAATCCGTGTTTAGCAAACGGCTACGTTAGTTGGGGAGAGAGGCAGGGTCAAAAATAGCCAAAAATTGGTAACGTTAATTCAATTTGGACCTTTTTGAATAACACACCTAATTAAATTTCTCACTCAAATAATTAATTCAACTGATGAAGCAGAAAATGAACATATTTTCCCGGAAAAGCTATAACTATTTATTAGAATTCAGTCTATATTGATAAATCAATTTCCTCCGCTTCTGAGCTGACTGCTTGCCTCCTTTTACATAACTTGCTGAATCGCCTTCATTCATGGCAAACCGAGCAATGCACGTTACGTTAATTAATTAAAGCGATTTGTTCGACTGATCATATTCAGCGAAGGTTAATGGAAGTCGATCCGCAATAAACGAAGAAATATTATATATATATATACATATTATGTACATATAAGTTTGGGGGCCGCTCAAAAATTACGTTTAAAAATACGTCAGGCTATTTTGAAAACTTTTTCCATCCCTCCTCTTCTTCGTCACAGATCATCACACAAAGCTTGAACCCCCAGGATGGCGTTACAAACACCTACCCCCCCCCCCCCTTAAGGTCAAGATTTTTTCATAGATTTCATTTGATAAACGATTAAAATAAAGCACGAAACATTATACAAACATAATATTTTAACACGCACTTATTCACAGCCCGAAATGCTCTCAAAACAGGGGAAATAGGGTGATTTTTCAAGAAAATAAGGGAATAAGTTATTTTAAATAAAGTTAATGTATAGGTGCCGAATTGAAATCAATAGAAAACGCTTAAGATTTCAAGTCGAAATAAATTGCATTTTCAAGAAAGTATGTAGTTGCATTTACAACAAAATATGTAGCTGTATTTCGACGTACACGGATTAATTTTCAACCAAATCGTCGAATTTTTAAACAAAAAAGTTTAAACTTCAACCACAGTTTCATTTTAAACAAATAGTCGAATATTCCAGCCAAAAACATGAACTTTTTAGAAGACAGTTCAATTTTCAACCAGGAGAGATGAATTTTGAACCAAGAACTTTTCTACCAAAAAAGATAAATTTTTAATCCAGAGGGACAAATTTTCTATCCAAAAAGAGGAATTTCAAATTAAAAAGTTGAATAAAAAAAAATAATTAAATTTTCTACAAAATTCTTGAACTTTCAACAACAAACATTAATTAGCAAACAGTTGAATTTTCAATAAAAGAATATCAATTCTCAAAGAAAAATATAATAGTTGATAGTTCAACCAAAAAGAGACTTCAATTTTAAATAAAAAACAGTCAAATTTAACCAAAACGATTTTTATTTTGAATAAAAAACATTTGAATTAAAATAAAAAATAAAAACTTTCAACAAAAATAGTCGAGTCCTCAAACCAAACCAGATGAATTTCTAAACGAGAAGTTCCACTTTTAACCGTTAAAGATAAAATTTCTACCAAAAGAGAGGAATTTTCAACCAAGAAAGATGTGTCATTCAAAAGAGAAAAAGAATGTCGACCAAATTGTTGAATTTTCAAGCCAAAAAGGCGAAGTCTCTACAAAACAAGTTGAATTTTCTACATGAAATTATAAATTTTCCACCAAGAAAGATTCAATCCAGAAGGACAAATTTTCTATTCAAAAAGACAAATTTGCAATAAAATAGTTGCATTTTCAGGAAAATAATAAAATTTTCTACAAAATTCTTGAACATTCAACAACAAAAATTAATTAACAAACAAACAGTTGCATTTGTAAAGAAGTAGTTGAACTTTCAAGTGAATGGACGAGATTTCAACAAAACAGTTGCATTTTAAACCAAATGTTGAATTTTCAACCTACAAAGATGAATTTTCAACCATCAGCCCAAAATCTTAAACAAAAATGATTAAACATTAACCAAAAACAGATGCATTTTCAACTAAATAGTTTTCAAGCCAAGAAGCCGAATTTTTTTCGAAAACAATTGAATTTTCAATCAAAGAAGATTAGTTCTCAACAAAAAATATAATAGTTGATATTTCAACCAAAACAGATTAATTTTAACCAAGTAGTTGCACTTTTAACCAAATTATTTTATACCAAAAGAGATGAATTTTCGACCAAGAAAGATTTTTCATTCAAAAGAGAAAAAAATTGTCAAGCAAATTGTTGAATTTAAAGCCAAAAAGGCGAATTCTCTACAAAATAGTTGAATTTTCAACCTTAACTTATTCAAACATAAAGTTAATTTTCAACCAAAGAGTTAAATTTTAAACTAAAAACTAAACCCAGTTAAATTTGCAGTTCAAAAAACGGATTTTCAACCAAGAAAAAAACGAATTTTTAACAAAATAGTTAATTTTTCAAGCAAAGAGATAGATCTTTAACTAATAAAAATAATTTTTAACAAATTAGTTCAACAAAGTAGTTGAATTTTCAATAAAGAAAATTCATTTTGTATCAGAAAATACGAATTTACAACAAAATACATACATTTTCAACCAAATAGTTTAATTTTAAACTATACACGATCAATTTTCATCGAGATTTTCATCCAAAAATGGAAAAGTTAAAGCAGTTGAAAAAAATAATTTCAACAAAATAGTTAAATCTTCAACTAATAAAATGAATCTTTAATAAAGTAGTTCAATTTTCAACCCTGGTAGATCAATTCTAAATTAAACATTTAATAGTTGCATTTTCAACTAAAAAAAATCAATTTTCAATCGTGATATCCAAATTTTAAAGTTCAAACATTTACATTTTTAAAAATACGCGTTTGTAAAGAATGGAAATACTGAATTTTTTTTGTATTCGAAGTATTTTTCTGATGAGCATTTTTAATAATAAAATTAAAAAAGTGAAATATATTTTCCCCCGAATTCAAATATTTTTTAAAACATTATTCATCATAAGTCAGCCAAATATTATTGAAACTGTTTGAAATTTGGTATACACGCGCACGCAGTGTATTCTAGCCATGCCTAAAAAATAAAGAAAAAAATAAAGGTGCCTCTTGTTAATTAATAATTAATTGCAAATTAAGACCGTTCGGTAATCATGTTTTTTTTAGTTTCGCCGACAAAAAAGTATGGAGGGAAGTTCAAAGTTGAAAAAACTTTTCACCATTCAGATAAAATTTCTGGAAATTTTCAGATCGATTAATTGAAAATTGACGGAATTAGGTATTTTAGAAAAAAGCAATCTATGCCGCCAACGATAGCTCCATGAGCACTGTCAGGCAACGTACTCGTCGTTAGCGGCATCGAATGCTTTCTTATAAGATACTTAATTCCGTCAATTTTCAATGAATCGATCTAAAAAGTTCCAAAAATCTTCCTTCAATAGTGAGGAAGAAATGGCTCACTGAAGGGCTTTTCAACTATGATTTTTGCTCCATACTTTTTGTCGGCGAAACTACAAAAATATGATTACCGACCGATCTCAATTTACAATAAATTATTATTAAAGAATAGTAGTTTAACATTTTTTCTTCATTTTGTAGGCATTACTAGAGTACACTGCATGTGTATACAAAATTTCAAACGTTTTAAATAATATTTGGCTGAGTTATGACAATTTATATTTGAAAAAATAATTGAATTTGGGATTTTTTTTTTACTTTTTTAATTTTATTAATAAAAATATTCATCGGAAAAAGTTAATACGGAGAAAAATTCCGTCTTGCCATTCTCCATTAACCCCTATTTTTTAAATTTTAATTTACTTAGCTTTAAAATTTGGATATCACGAAACGCTTGGACAATAAGTTTTTGCTTTTTCGAGTACTCGTCCCCTTATTGGCTTATTGCATATCCGGGCTCTCAATAATTCTAAACGTTAAACGAAAAATAGTTGATTTTTCTTTTTGGGTTCTATTAATTCAGTTCACATTTAAGCGAAAAAAAACAAGAAAAAGGGGAAGTTTCCTGAAACAAGGGTAAAAAGAGAAATTCTCTCAAAGAGGGGCAAAGAGGGGAATAGGGGCAAGTGTGTGAAGTTTATATTTAGATATGCTTTACTTGTAAAATAAAATCACTATTTAATTTTTTCAAGCACGTAAAAACATTAATATTTTCCATGTGTGATGTCACATTCTGTGTTATCCCCCCCCCCCCTTCGTCACAAATAATCACAAAACCTGTTAACCCCCCCTCCCCGTCGCAGCGTGACGTAGTTTTTGAACGACTCTTATATAAAATTTCTAAGTGTAGTATTCACACTTTTAAAGATGATCCACGAACCGGTGACGTAATTGATACCTGTTGATGACCTTAACAGGTGTGCATACATAAGAGGTATATAGAGTTATAGAGTTGTTACGTATGTACATTGTACCTATTCAAGACGTCGGAAGTCAGATGTTACTCAATCGAAGTATATTTGTACTTTTCCTCTTCCGCTTCTCTCTTAATTCTTCATTGTATATAAAAATAAATTATTTATATCTACTTTATATACATTTTTTCTTAGGGTTTATAGGTAGTAGAGAAGATTTCGAGATAGCATGAAAACATTAAAGTACTTTTCATTTTGTCTTATATACATATTTGTCCAAATATATTATTATTATTTTTTATATATTTTTTTTAGTTTAAGGTTGAAAACGCTAAAAATAATTTTTCAAGATATTGTCTTTAGATATTTGGTTAATATATTACTTTCTTTTTTATGTTTGACTTATAATACAACAACTTTTATATCCACTTTATATAAACATTCTTTTTAGGGTTTATAGGTAGTAGAGAAGAACTCTCCTGTGAGACAGCATGAAAACATTAAAGTAGTTTTCATTTTATCTTATATGTGTATTTCTCCATATATATTATTATTTTATATATATATATATATTTTTTTTTTGCATATTAAAAACAAATTCTGTCACTTTTACTTCCTCGTGTAATATCTTTGCGAATATTTATTGAATTGTTTTAAAATTTGGTAAATTTCTACTCTTTGATAACATAGACCAAAAGCATAAGAAAGATACAGATGATTTTATACGAAAAATATATTAAACAAGCGTTAAATAAGTGAAAAAATTACTCTTTCTTCTTCTCCACTTACAAGTTGCTAAGTTTGACCAATTGTACAACGAATTGTAGCTCCGACTGATATCCAGGTCTCATAGGATTTTGATCTATAGATTGGCCATTTAGAAGTAGTTTTTTTTTGTGTTTAGAGATTTCAAAAGAAACAAAATTTACCTTGTTTAAATGTATGAGAAAAACTTTTTTGATACTCAAAATACAGCAATACGATATGTAGTGTATTATTTGTTCGCGTCTTCGAGACGCATCGATCGACCTGTTGTTGAACCTTTTATGACTCACCGCAGTACCGATTTATAAGGTTTAAAAAAACTGGTTTATTCTGTTTATATGAGAAAAACTTTTTTGAGATTCAAAATAAAATAATACGATATCTAGTCTATTTGTTCGCATCTTCGAAACGCATTGATTGACCTATTGTTGAACCATTTATGACCCACCATGGTTTTATGAAGATTATAGAAGAAAATTTATGAAGATTTATGAAGATTAAAAAGAATTTGTGTGTTCTGTTCATATGAGAAGAACTTTACTCATATGAGCAATACTACAGTGATGTATCTGACATGATATTGTTCGCGTCTTCGAGACGCGTGGATTGACCTATTGACGAACTGTCGATGACCATTCTTGATCAATCGATTGCGACTTAGAAAGTTAAAAAAAGTTACATTGTTTATATGGAGAAATCTTTTTTTTTAATTTGGAATATAACACTACTGTAAGTTAAACAGTAGTTTATTTTTGCAGGACATATCGACTGACTTTTTCATGGGCTCTCTGATTTTCTGAAAATAAGATTTTCGGTAAGACAGAAACATAAGCTTGAAAAATATTTTTTTTCTTTTGTGAGAGAAAAACCTCCCTGTATGAGGAAGCAAATTTATTTAATACCTATGAGGTATAGCAAAATGCTCATAAAATGAATACAAATAAATACACCTATCGTGAATAAATACACCCATCGTGATTATATCCATAGTACTTTGCAGCGGTATTTTTATTAGGTGTCATATTGCACACTGCAGGTAAATTAGACACTTTTGGGTAAATATTTCAATTAAGAATTTTTCATTGTAAATCCTCAAAAATTGAACTATTTACAAAACAAAACGTTCAAATGTAAATCTTGACAATTGAATAATTTTCAATTCTGCATAAATATTTTCGAAATTCAAGAATTTTCAATTGTAACTCTTCAAATGGAAGATTTAGAATTGTAAACTCTTGATCGTTGAAAAAATGTAAGAATTTTTATTTATAAATCTTTTCAATTGAATAAATTTCATTTCTAAATCTTCAAAATAAATATTTTTAGATTCCTAATTCACGTGTTGAATCAGCCATTTTGAACTTAGAGATCCTATTACTATATTTGAATTGAGACCATTTTCAAATTTTTAATTCGCCAACTTGAATTTGGAAATTCTGTTATCAAATTCGGATTTAGCAACTCTAAAAACTTTAGAATACTCATTTTTATAGAAATCGGATCACTAATGCAGATTATGAAAAATGACCAATGAGTTTTTCAAAAAATTGTTTTAAAAAACATGAAAGAAATATTTGTAAGCTGTAATAGTTTAAAAATTGGTTATTCTAGCAACAATAAAAAGTTTGAATTGAAAAAAAACACATATTTCAAAATAGTCGTTTCCTCAATAGAGCAAATGTAAGATTTAAAAGCATTTTACCGTCAACTAGTAGTGAAATAAAAACTAGTTTCTTACGGCTAATATAACTGATAAAAATGTCTACCTTCCATCTTTTTTCTCTCGAAATTCTTTTTACTTCCAGGGAAAAATGTTAAAAGCTTTATCTTTATCCTTGAGCTCGTCGTCTTAATCGCTTGTGATAAGGAATGAAAAAAATGAACTAAAAGCAGAAGTTACTCATACAGGCGCTACTGGAAAATAACACTAATGTGTGTTTTAAATAATTTCTACCAACATTTTTTGTGAATCGTTTCACTGAGTTTATAAGCTTTTAAGTCTGAATTGAGATTTTTAAGTTTAAAGAAACTTCCACTTTAGTTTTCCTTAAAGAAAGAATTTAAATTCCAAAATTTTTTGAAAAATGACTTCTAAAATAAAAATACTCATTTCACCAGTCGGAAAATACGTCTCGCATTACTTTTCGTGTTAAATAATTTATATTAGGGTGGTCCAAGAATGCATAATTGAATTTTGTTTTTAATTTTCATGTATATCGCCCGTAAATTTGTTCGAATCCACAAAAAAGGCGTTTTTTGTTTTGAACAAAATGATGTTTGAAGGTTCCGTAAGCCCCATGAAGTTTAACACGTATTTCCCATAAGAAATCCTAATTATTCCATTCTTTGTTTTTATCTCTACTGTAAGATAGCCTTTTTGTTTAAATTAATATTTTTAAAACATTGGCAAAAGAGTAAAAATAATTCTTGTTAATGTTCATTTATTATTTGTTCATAACTAAAAGGTCAAAACAAAACTGGAGATTTCACAAAAAGCGCAACTGTCTAGCATTACACTAAGAGAAGATAGTTATAAACAATAAGCAACTGTTTCAATAATTATATTTTATTAACTTGCATTAATTATCACCTCACTCAGTGAAAAGTGAACAAAAAGTTAAACATTTTAGAAAAAACCATAACTATCTAGCATTAATATACGAGAAGATAGTTATAAACAATAATAATTTTGTTTAAAAATCGAGATAAACATATAATTATTAAAAGAAAGTAGTATTTTATGTATTATAAACAATTTGTATAAAAAAACTGCAAAAAAAACATAGTTAGCGTCAAAAGCTCGCAAAACCCAATTTTTCACTTATGAGTTTTTTTGGGACACTATACAACAGACTTATGGGGTTGATATTTCAAAAATAAGTTTTGATTCGTATTCTGTGGCTAATTGTGAAGATCATTGTTGAGTTTCAACTCGATTCACCTGATAATGATGATTCTGTATAAAATTTACAAAAACGTCTTTTTTTCTTATGGGAAATACGTTGTCAACTTCATGGGGTTTGCGGAACATCTAAATATCATTTAAAGAAACGTATTTATTTTTTTTGTAAATTCGATCAAATTTGCGGGTGATATGCATGAAATTTTAAATTATTTAATTTAAAAATAGAACAGGGCATTTTAAAACAATTTGCTTTTTATCGGCTACACTTTTGAAATCATATAAAAAAACTTGATTTGAAACATTCAGCATCTATTTCCAAGAATATACTCCACTGAAATGAAAAACAGATTTCATCCTCTCTATAGTGAAGTCATGCCCACAGATCTCTCTGACTAAAAGGAGAGCATCGTTATTTTTGTTTAATCGGATGTGCAGTGGAATATATATTGCACCAGCCATTTAAAATCATTGATTTTTTTGAGCGTACAAGACTATATACCCGCATCTTCTTTGTGTACACAATCTAGGGTGGTCCCAATTTATGTCTGTAAAAATTCGACTTTTGATTTTTAGTAATCGATCCCTCCTCCCAATTTGTTCGTTTTTCGGAAAAAGTAATTCCCTGTTTTTTTTTTCAACTCGGTCAACATTAACCCATGCCCCCGGGCTTTTGAAATCGGGAAAAGCTCTATGGTGCCCGGAAAATGCCCCAAAAAATGCAAAATAGCAGTTTTATGTCAAATTCATGCTAAGATAATATTATTTTGATTTTCCGCTCAATTTTCTATTTTTAAACAAATTTTAAATTGTTAAAACAATTGGTATTTATTTAAACAATTTTTATCGACTTGAAATTGTGAAAAGTTATTATTTTTCAGCATAAATGATACAGTTCATGAATTTCAAGAATAATATTTCTTGTTTAAGATATATGGTGATTATTTAAACAATTTTTATTTGTTTAAACAATTTTTCCACGGTAAATCGTAAAAAGTTATTATTTTCTGAAATAAACGACAGAATTGACGAATCTTGAGAGTAATATATTTTTTTAATGATATTTGGCAATTATTGTTTTAACAAACGAAAATTGTTTGAATAATTATTCAAACAATTTTCGTTTGTTAAAATAATTTTTTCACCTGTAAATCTTGATAAGTTACTACTTTCTGGAATAAATAAGGAAGTTAATGAATGTTAAGAGTGATATTCATTGTGAAAGACAATTTTGAAATTATTTAAACAATTAAAAATCATTCACTTGTGTCTTTTCATAGGAAAGGGGGAGAAAGTTCTTGTTTTTATGAATATCTTACGGTATATCGTATATAATTCAGTATTTTCTTATTTCAGAACTTATACTCTAATTGTTTAAACAAATAATTATTTTTTTCAACTCGAATTTTCTCCATCTTTCCTATGAAAAGGAGCAAGTGATCTAATTATTGTTTAAATATTTCCAAAT
The DNA here is from genome assembly GCA_932195095.1 of Andricus curvator. Taxonomy (NCBI): domain Eukaryota; kingdom Metazoa; phylum Arthropoda; class Insecta; order Hymenoptera; family Cynipidae; genus Andricus; species Andricus curvator. The sequence continues at coordinate 223,760 of CAKNYM010052571.1, forward strand.
AACTCCAGAATTTTTTTTTCGTATCAACAGAAGAACAATTGTTTAAACAAATTGAAATTGTTTAAATTTATTACCAAATATGT
>CAKNYM010052571.1:223852-239832 GCA_932195095.1 Andricus curvator
ATTTATCATTTATCCCGGAAAATAATAACTTTTCGCGATAAACAGACAAAAAAAATGTTTTTAAGAAATAATAATTGTTTAAACAATTAAAAATTAGTGAAAAAATACTTGAAAACTTGTAACTTATCAAATATAAGTGATTAAGTTAAAGAAAATTCAAAAAAATACCGTCTTTAGCATGAATTTTACATAAAACTGGTATTTTGCATTTTTTTGTACATTTTCCGGGCACAATACAAGGGGGTGGGAGGGGGGGGGGTAAAAATAAAAATTGATTGGGTAGAAATTATTTCTTGAATATTACTTAAAAGGTGAACAAACTTTAATGTACAAAAAGTTAATAACAAGTACTTCTTTTTTCCATTTTTTTCGAAAACCTTTCTTTTCCCATTTAAAACCCCATGCTAATTTCAAAATCCCGAGGGCACGGGTTAATGTTAAACGATTTGAAAAAAAAGAGAATTTCTTTTTCCGAAAAAAGAACGTATTAGGGGGGATCAATCACCAAAAATCGAAAGTCTAATTTTTAGACCACCCTAATATACATACATTTTTTTAAATTATATTTAGAGGTTCCGCAAGCCCCATGAAGTTTAACGCGTATTTCCCATAAGAAAAAAGACGTTTTTGCCAATTTTATTCAGAATCGTCAATATTAGGTAAATCGAGTTGAAAATCATCATTTCACTATATAATACAAATGAATAATTACTTTTTAAATGTCACCCCCCATAAATCTGTTTTATAGGGTCCCAAAAAACCCCATTAGTGAAAAATTGGGGTTTGCGAGTTTCTGGCGCTAATTATGATTTTCTTGCTGGTTTTTAAATACAAATTGTTTCTAATACATAAAAAAGGCGTTTTTCCTGATAATTAGATGTTTACAGTTAAGCAGCGTTGGGCGCGGTTAGTACTTGGATGGGTGACCATTCGAGAATACTGCGTGCTGTTGGCCCACCGTGGGTGTGGTGAGCCCACACTTGTAGTAGTTATTTACTACAAGAAACTATCCACCTAGAAACACTACCCGAATCGGGTAGTGTCACGCCTACCCTGAAAGAGAAATGGCTTAATGGTATACTACTACTACTACATAAATTTAAAAAAATGTATTATTGGTTTTAGCAATTTTCTCTTAGAATAGAGTAAAAAAGTTGCGGGTTTATCTGAATTTTTCAACTTGCTTTCAACTTTTTAGTTAGAGCAAAGCAATAATGAATTAAAATAAACTAAAACAAAATTTTTTAAGCTCAAAGCTTCAAATAATGATGAAATTTCTTGATAAAAATTTTAGACTATCGTGCCTCATGTAAGGTTAATGGTGGGGGGGGGGGTAAACTCTAAAGATACTTCAAAGCGGTTAAAAACTCAAAAATTAAACTGATGATGTTTCACTTGACGCGCTGTTTTCAAAGATTCCTAAATGCATTTTAAGTTTCCCTTAAACTTGTGATATTTCAGTTCAATTGTTATAAGTATTTCAATATTTCAAGCAGGAGAAAATTTGACATATATGTTTATATATGGCTCTTTATCGAATTTCAAAGAATTAGGTATGCGAAGGACTTTCCAATTGATTTTAATGGTTTGAAAGAAATTCCAAATCTTTTCTTTCTTGAAAATCCTGACATGTTGGGGTAGGGCTTCTTTTTGACAAATTACAGGAATTAATTTTATGGTCTTTCCCTGACTTTTTGTAATAATTTTCTGATCCCTTTTCAAAGAATTTCCACGCGATAAATCAGGGAAATTACGGTATTTCAGAGGTTTCTTTAACTTATCCGAGATTATTCCTAAAAAATCTTTCTAAATCACTCATTATTCCGAACTTTTAACTTCTATTGCGACGTTATTGGAAATTTTCTTCTTCTAAATATTAATTTCAGTGCTTTTGGGATTTTTAAGGATTTAAATCATAATATTGCAGTTCAATTATTATAACTATTTTAATATTTCAACCAGGAGCAAATTTCATCTATATCTATATATAACTCTTTTTCAAATTAAAAAAAAAAAAAAAAAAAAAAAGACTTATTGGCTCCTCGTTTAGAGGTGGGCCTGTATCCGGCACATATTAACTCCTATCTAGTACAACGCTGCTGAAGGCTGGTAACCTTCTCAGCATAAATCACCAACCAATTGAGACTCTCGGTTTCCTTTCTCTGTCCTCACCCCCCCCCCCCCCCGTAACAGAAGTTTTGGTGGGACTGACGTTACGACTAGACTCTCCACCGTACGACGAATAATTACTTTACTTGGACATGATTTCGGCTCGCAAAACAAATCTCGCGCATAAAGGTGATAGTTGGGTGTACAATCTAAACATGAATAATACAAACAATTAAGTAGCCTCGGAATGGACTGAAACTTCGATTGACGAAATGCATACACACGGTAAACGTAAAGGTCGAGTTTCAGGCGATGAATGGAGACTAGGTGTTTGGAATGCTAGAGGAGTGAATGATCTTAAAGTAAGAGAACTACGAGAAACTATGCATGCTAGGAAACTAGATATTTTATGTGTACCTGAGACGAAGAAAAAGGTTTGCGAAAGTAGAAACATAGAAAATGGGATGTTGAAAGGCGGTTTTGAAATATGGTCAGGAGTAAGTAGTGAATCAAATCGTAGTCAAGGGGTCGGTTTAATTATGAATGAAAAAGCAAGACAGCATCTCAAGGATCATGATTTTGTATCTCCCAGATTGTTGTGGGCTAGAATGAAGGTAGGAATCAGAAGATTATTTATCATAGCGTGCTACGCCCCAGTTGACAGTGAACCGCGAGAAGTCAAAGACGCCTTCTGGGACACTTTAAATGACACAATAAGTACTTGCGATCGAGGTGAAAGAATAATTCTGCTAGGAGATATGAACGGATGGGTCGGCGTCCAACGCCAAGATACAGATACAGTAAGGGTGCTAGGTAATTTTGGGGATCCAACAAGAAAAAATTATAACGGGGAAAAATTAGTTACTTTATGCTTAGAAAAGGTCCTATTTATTACCAATACTTGGTTTAGACATAAAATGATCCACACGTACACTTGGTGTAAAGGAAATAACCGCAGTGTAATTGACTTCATTATTGCGGATGAAAGACTAAGAGAACTAGTCAAAGATACAAGAGTCATGAGGGGTTCCGAATGCAATACTGATCATTACCTTTTAATCTCTAAAATAAACTTAGGCCGGGAATGGAAAAGAAAGAGAACAGAAAAAACGAAACAAACTCGAATAAAAATTGAAATTTTAAAGAAACCGGAAGTGCGAATAGAGTTTCAAAATAAGTTAAGCGAACGCATAGATAGGGCAACTTGGGAAGCGCTTACGAGCAATAAAAATATAGAGGGCGTGTGGGCTTTATTACGGGATATCATTGTTAAAACTGCAATTGAAGTGTGTGGTACGGCAGTGGTAGGAAGAAAGTCTGGTGATGCGTGGTGGAATGATGAAATTAAAGCAGCCCAGCAAGAAAAGAAAAAAGCGCACAAGAGAACATTAAACATGACAGGTCTTAGCGATGAGGAGAGAAATAGACTCAAAAATGATTACAAAGACAAAAAGAGGAAAATGAAACGACTAGTCAAGGAGAGTAAAGAAAAAATCAGAACAGAAGAAGAGAACAAAATACAAAACTACTTTGAAGGAATTATGAAACTATTATATAAACAGTTGAAGGAAAATAAGAGTACAGAGTTTACCAGCATGAGAAACAGCAAAGGTGAAATGCTATATGATATAGACGAGATAGTAGACGCTTTAAAAGACTCTTTTAAAGAACTATTAGGAGGTGAAGATATAGGACAACAAAACTGCGACATAGAACATAATGCATTAGAAAACCCAATTGAAAAAGTCCGTGTCACTGAGGTCCGAGACATAATTAAGAACTTGAAGAACGGTAAGGCTGCTGGCATAGACAGTATTAGTGCTGAAATGCTTAAAGACGGTGGCGAGTACATACCTCACAGGTTGTGCGAATTAATAAATTTATGTATCGAGACGGGGAAAGTCCCAGACGATTGGAAAAAAGGGATTATCGTACCAATATACAAAAGAAAGGGAGATAAAAGCAACTGCAGTAATTACAGAGGTATCAGCCTACTAAGTACCGTAAGGTTGGTATTTTTGGTTGACCTTTTCTCCTTTTCTCCCTCTTTTTTCAATTGGTTATTTTTGTCTCTAATGAGCCGAAAAGTGAGGTGGTCTAGAAATCTATTTTTTAATTTTGAATCTTTTTCATGCGCATTTTGCATAAAATTATTCATGATAAAATGGATTTCTGTTCTATCTTAATTTTAAAATTGTTAAATAGAGACACTAAACAAAAGATTCGTTCCAATTTGTAGGGTTTTGTTCATGAATATTTTCTGATTTCTTTTAATTGAGTCTGAATAATTTTAACTCAATTTCTTGAAAGAAATCTTTTTATTAAAAAATTTGTTTGTAATAAGTTTGCACTAAATATAGCAATTTTAGAAATATATATGAAATATTTTTGGATTATTTCTTTTTCCTATTTGTGAAATTGTAATAATCTAATTGAATTGGATTGAATCACCCAAAAACATTAGATCTGGGCACTAGGATCTTTTTCCATCTTTAATATTCATAATTAAGTTGTTTTCAGGTTATATATATATATAAATAAATGGATAAATGTTTATATTTATACATGATATATATTTGAAATATTTAAAAAAAAAAAAAATGTCTTCCTGGTACTTATCAAAGATAAGGTTGCTAATAGGATGTACATAATTTACTATTTATATATTACCCAGATACTTATCAAAAATAAGTTGTTATGCCCTCGTTGCCTATAAACAAAGGTATTCTGAGGAAGATGCCATATACACAAGATGTGAGCATAATTTTTTCTTATGTGCCAATGAGAACTTTGTTATAATCTTATGCTGGATATTCTATCTTAAAAATTTTTTTACTTATGTCTTTTATTTTCAGATCACATTGGATATCTTATTTTTGTATTCATTTCTGAATAATTGATAATGATTTTTGGAACGTTTTCTTATATTTTGTGTTTCTCTCAATTCTGTAAGAAAATTTTTTGGTAACATGTGCATTTTATGATTTTTGGGTTAATCTCGAGAGGACCGCTTGAAAACTATGTTACTTGTCCGAAAAGCTATAAAAATAAAAAGGGTCTTTTCTTCTTTTCTCTCTCTCTCTCTTTCTCTTAAAAATGGGAGGAAATGATCTCTAAAATATTTTCATGCTTTGAGAGTTTTCGAGTTGAAAAATAAATTTAGTTTGCCTCGGTTCTTTGAATCTTCACCACGTAATTTTTGTTAGCGATATTTTCATTTAAAATAGTTGTTCCTTTTCAATATAAATTTAAAACAAAAAGTTCCGCAATTTTTCGTTACTGTTTTCTTTCAAAAAATTTTTTTAATCAGTGTCGGTGTTAATAATTTTCAGGTCATAATAACCATCTTTCTTCTTTTTAATTTAAAATATTCTTTGAATTTTAAATTCTTTTCTAATTCTTATTATGAATAATAATGTTTTGTATACCTTTGTCAATTTTTCACTAATGAATACAAAATTTTGATTAATTAATGCTTTTTTAAAGAAAAGTGATTAGTGTTGTGTTTGTATATGTGTATGTGAGTGTACACATGTATATATATATATATATATATATATATATATATATATATATTATATTATTTTTATCGGCAGGTATTATGTTTCTGATTTTTCCAATTGGCATAATAATATATTTTTGTCATACCTTGTAGTTTCCTATAAATAATCCCTGATGAGGGAGTTTAAATTGACTCCGAAACATGTTGGTTCCTTGGTAGTATAAAAAAGACGGATAAAAGAAAAAGTGAGAGGTTGGTATTTTTGGTTGACCTTTTCTCCTTTTCTCCCTCTTTTTTCAATTGGTTATTTTTGTCTCTAATGAGCCGAAAAGTGAGGTGGTCTAGAAATCTATTTTTTAATTTTGAATCTTTTTCATGCGCATTTTGCATAAAATTATTCATGATAAAATGGATTTCTGTTCTATCTTAATTTTAAAATATACTCAAAAATACTTATTCGTAGGGTAATGGAAATCACAGAAGAAAAGATATGGGAAGTCCAAAGTGGTTTTATGCCAGGAAGATCATGTACAGATCAGATATTTAGCCTAAGACAGATCACAGAAAAAAGCTTGAGAGTAGGAAAGAAAGTTTTCTGTGCATTTATTGACCTAGAAAAAGCATTCGACAAAGTAAATAGAAATAAACTTTGGGAAGTCCTCAAAGAGTACGGAGTAAATGGAGGGCTCCTACAAGCAATAAAAACAATATATACAGGTAGTAAAGCGAGTGTAAGGGTAAATGGGAAACTGAGTGACTGATTCGATATTATGCAAGGCGTGAAACAAGGATGCGTTATGTCCTCGTGGCTATTCATCGTATTCATGGATAAGTGTCTAAGAACTGCACTCTTCGACGAAGAAGGTGTAAATCTCCAAACAGTCAAGGTACGTGGATTAGCTTTCGCAGATGACAAGATTGTTATGGCAGAATCAATCGAGGACTTGCAAAGAATGTTGAATAAACCTAATACAAGCATGAAAAACATGGACCTCAAAATTAACGTAAATAAAACAAAAATCATGGTGTTTGAAGGAAAAAGTGAGAAAACAATATGCAACATTGTCCTAAATGATGAGAGATTAGAACAAGTTGACAAGTACGTATATCTAGGTAGTCTATTCACTAGCGACGGAAAAATAGATGGGGAGTTAGATAGGCGCATAAATAAGGGTAAGCAGGTTATCGGTAGAGCAGGGTCCATCCTAACAAATAAAAACATATAAAAAAAAGCTAAAATGGCCATACATAATTCTATATTCGTACCGACTGTACTATACGGTAGCGAGACATGGACCTGTCAAGAAAAGGACAGGAGTAAAATTAACGCGATCGGCATGAAACCGCTACGCATAATATGCGGAAAAACACTGATGGACAGAGTCCGAAACGAGATAATCCTCAAAGAATGTGATGCAAAAGAGACAATAGTTGACACATGGGAAAGAAATCAGTTAAGATGGCTCCGTAATCTTGAAAGAATGAAAGATGAACGACTGACCAAACAAGTGTATGAAGGTAAAGTAAATGGCAGAATGCCCAGAGGTAGATCGCCGAAAGAATGGTTAGAATCTGTAAATGAGACATTAATCCGTAGAGACATAAGAAGCCATAGAAACACAAGAGCTTGCATGAAAAAATGCATGGACGTGAAGGAAGCTAGAGTAGTATGCCAGGACAGAAAAGTGTGGCGACAAATAGTTTGTAAACAGAGTGACAGTAGAATGAATGACGCCTGAAACAAAGACCTTGGATACTAATGGGCCCAAGTGGAGAACCATACATAACAATTTTGTGAGGCTCTTCACTTGGGGTGATCGCTAGAGAGATTGATCAGCAACCTGGGTCGGAGCAGTGTTGCGGAATAAACGTGTCATTTAAATAAATAACACGAGAATTCCAGATCAATCTAAAATATCTATACCTAACACTTATATACCTATCTACCTCATACCTATATACCTACCTACCTTATACCTATGTACCCATATACACACTACTATTTTCCAACCGAGCAAGTCACGCCTACCCCGAAAGGGAAATGGCTTAATGGTATAATAATAATAATAATAATAATTTGGTCTGACTTAGGACAGTTTTTGAAACTTTCAAATAACGTCTTTTGACTTGTACGTCCAAGAAACGTTTTTAGGACGTTCCAATTACGTTTTTTGTGCTCACTGGAAAGGTAAAAATTAACGCAATTTAAAAAACATAATTTTTCAAACAATTTATTATTTTTTATATTTATCTTCTCCTATAGTAATGCTAGATAGTTGCGGCTTTTCTGAAATGTTCTACTTTTTGTCAACTTTTCACTTAGAGTGAGATAATAATTAATTCAAGTTAGCAAAAATAATTTTTTCAACTTTTTTGTGTGAAAATGGTTTAAAATTGTTTTAATTATTATTTTCGATAATATTATATTCAAGAATGCCAGAAAGTTGCGTTTTTTTCTGAAATATTCAACTATCTTCTCTTAAATAATATTGCTAGAAAGTTGCAGTTTTCTTCTGAAATTATTAACTTAGCATTGATTTTTAAGGTTATGTACAAATAATCAATAAACAATAGAGAGAATCATTTTTTAAATAATCTCTCTCTATTTTATGAATATATTTTTCTGAAATAAAACAGATATTTGAAATATTCTTTAATTTTTCTATGTGGATCATACTAAATATAAACTTTCCTTGAAATAGTTACTGAGAGCCTTTTTGTTTAAATTAATATTTATTATTTGTATATAATTAAAAAGTTAAAGGAAAACTGAAAGTTTAAGACAAACCTGCAATTTTCTAGCATTGCTTTAAGAGAATATAGTTACAAACCACAATAATTTGTTTAAACAATTATGTTTATTAACTTGCCTTAATTATTATATCACTAAGTAAAAGTGAACAAAAAGTTAAAGATTTCATAAAAACTGCAAATATCTAGCTTAATATAGGAGAAGATAGTTATAAACAATAATAACTTATAAAACGAATATGTTTGTTACATTGCATTTGTTATTACCTCGCTGTAAGTGAAAAGTTCACAAAAAGTGGAAAATGTCAGACAAAACCACAACTATCTAGCATTATTACAGAAGAAGATAGTCATAAACAATAATAATTTGCTTAAACAATTAGACGAAACTATCTAGCATTAGTATAGGAGAGGATAGATATAAACAATAATTATTTGTTTAAACAATTTATGTAAACATCTGTTTATCAGTAAAAAATACTATTTTATGTATTAGAAACAATTTGTATTTTAAAAACCGCAAAAAAATCATAATTAGCGCCAAAAACTCGCAAAACCCAATTTTTCACTTATGGGGGTTTTTGGGACCCTATAAAAAGGACTTATGGGGGTGATATTTGAAAAATAATTATTAATTTGTATTCTATAGCTAATTGTGGAAAGAAATGTTGAGTTGCAATTCGATTCACCTGATATTGACGATTGTGAATAAAATGTACAAAAAAGTATTTTTTTCTTATGGGAAATAAGCGTTAAGCTTCATGGGGCTTGCGGAACATCTAAATATCATTTTAAAAAAATGCATTTATTTTTTTGTAGATTCGAGCAAATTTTCGGGCAATATGCATAAAAGCTCAAGAAAAAAATTGTTGGACCACCCTAATACATACATATATATATGTAGCATTGTACATATGTATATGTATTTTATTTCTTGTGAAGGATTGGGAGATCGATGTTAGCCCTAGTAGTATTTTAGAAGCAGAAAAAGTTAAAGGTGATTCAGTTTCAGTAGCATTATTTTTTTCCATTATTGTGCTTGATTTTAATTTGACAGAGTACTTTCAGTTATGTGACTGGTTTTTTCAAACGATATGCTCACTATGCTGGCTCATACATTTTTCAATTTCTTATTGTTATTTAAATTTTCACCAAACATGTCATTATTTTATTTATTTTTTTAATTTTAGGGTCGTCAGAATTTAAACGTTTGCAATACGAATTAAAATGATTTAAATGAATTGATCTGATTTGAAGTAAAGTGTGGCTGAATTTAAGATACAATTCTGAAATTCAGATCCTGAGCTTTTAAATTTAGACGAATTTTGCTTGAATCCAGAAAAATGTCACCAAATTTAATTCAAACAAATTTTAAGGTGTAACAAGTTTAAGTATTTGTTTCTACTGTGAATAATTGCACAGAGAAAAAATATTTTGTTACAGCTTATATGGCTTGAAATTAGATTTAAGACTTTTTAGTCTTAAATAGAGCCTTCATCCATTTGACTGAAGTTTCAGACGTCCAACAAAGAGAAATATTTATGTTTAATTCTCAATTTGTATAACAATAGAAAATTATGTTTAAAAAAAAAAAACAATTTTCATATTCTTTATTGCGAATTGTACACCATAACAAGAATGCTAGCGCAAAAAAAAATTTCAAAAGAATAAAAATTTTCTCCCAAAAGAAACATAATTTTACCGCTTTTTGACTTCGGATTTCAAAACATATTATCCAAGAGGTGTAAAAGAAAATTTCAAAACTAATTTTTGATTACCGAAAAAGTGACTGTCACTTTTGAAACAAAACCAAAAAAGTGTATCGTTTTTAGACTTCAGATTCGAAAAAATATTGCCCAAGGGCTTTAAAAGAAACATTTAAATTAAATTTTCGACGTCCGAAATAGTTTCAAAGACCAAAACTGCCCGTGTAAACGCTCTTACGAACATAGACGGTCAATTTTGATATAAAATCAAAAAAGTGTTCCGTTTTTGAATTTCAGATTTGAAAACATATTGCCCAAGGTTTGTAAAAGAAAACTTAAAATTAAATTTTCGATGTCCGGAAAAGTGAGAGTGGGTAATATGTTTTCAAATCTAAAATCTAATCACGGTTCACTTTTTTCATTTGATATTAAAATTTACCGTCTATGTCCATAAGAGCGTTTACACGGGCAGTTTTTGTTAAATTTGACAAGTTTCCGGACATCAAAAATTTAATTTTACGTTTTCTTTTTTAACCCTTGGGCAATATTTTTTCAAATCTAAAGTCCAAAAACGGTACAATTTTTTGATTTTATATTAAATTTGACCGTCTGCGTTCGTAAGAGCGTTTACACCGGCAGTTTCGGTCAAATTTGACACTTTTCCGTAATTGAAAATTAATTTTAGGATTTCATTTTACCCCTCTTGGTTAATATGTTTTGAAATCCGAAGTTAAAAAGCGGTAAAATCTTGTTCTTTTAGGAAAAATTTTCAATTTCTTTTGAACATTTTATTTTTGCGCTTGCATTATTTTTTGGTGGTACAATTCATCCCAATCGTTTATCCTAACACATATTTTTCTTCTGTGTACGTGTTTCCATGATTTAACACTCATTAAAGTCTTTTTAATGTCTCAAATGGTAATAATACAATTATAAATGATGAATAGTATGGTCCGCACCTCAATATTTTGAAGTGAATTAAGTACACAATGTGAATGAATGTGTAATAAAACATCATTTAAGATTTGATTCTGAACATTTAAATTTCAAAAATAGAGAAAAGGGGATAATACTGGGAATTACATAAAATGTCTTTTATAGCGATTTTAATTCTTGACTTATTGTTCCAATCTAGAGTCATTAATGTCTTATGTTGTGCAGGTCGTGACATTTTAGAAATAGAACTATTAATTTCCTTCCAAATGATGTCAAGAATATAGTTTTTTATAATTAAAAACAATAAGGTTTCATCATCCCGGGTTGGAAAATATCTTGTATTCCTAAACACAAGTTTATAATTTGATGGACAGAATCATTCCAAATATTATCTATTTTTAAAGCAGATCTCGTTTAAAGGAAATGTTGACAAGAATAGCAAAATTATCATTTATCCTTAAATGGAACGTCGAAATGGGATTTAATTGCAGAAACTGATTTGTGTTTGAAACAAGTATCAGGTTGCTGAGAAACTTAAACTTTTAAAAATCTTTTTAAAAGAAATTTATTTTTTGTGAATTTCAAACGGAAAACTTTTCAAATACCTCTTTCTTATTTTAAAGCCTCTAAATAATTGAATTCCTTAAAATTATAAGGAAAATAAGTTTGTAAAATTTTAATTAAAAAGACTTGTGAATTTGTAAATTTTCGCGTTTGTAGCCCGTGTGGAAAAATTCCGTGGCGCTGTACTATTTCTGTCCAGTCCGTCTTGAGTCGACGCTGTCCAGTTACTAGACTGGGATATAACGCTCGGATCGACTAGTTTCTAGACAGAATGTCTATTTTGATAAAAAATAATTAATAATTATATAATATTATTTTTTTTTATTACATAAAAATCTAATATATAGATTTTGCAGTTAATTAAAGATATAAAAAAAAGTTTTTGTACACAAAAAAATGAAAAAATGAGTTTCCGCAAATCTTGTACATATGCCGGGTATCGCACTTTTGATGTAACTTCATATTATGTTGCTATAACTTTGTCCCATCGCCTTAATACACTCAGCTATCTAAAAGTTAAAATTGTTTTCATTTTTGTCGGATATGAAATTCAATTCATTATTCGTAATATTTATTTCAATAAATCATGAACAATTTTTAAATATTGAAAGTGCTTGATGTGTGAATAAATCATTGAAAACAATAAAGTTTGTGTGATTATACTTGCGATTAGGTTATGAAATAATTATTGATTATTCTTTTAAATAATTAATACATTAGGATTAATTCACATTTACGCAATCAATAAATAATTAAATTGATTTAAATACATCATTAATGTTAAAGTTTGATTTTCTGGAATTTATTATAACTTCACTATATAATTCAATTGAAAGAAAATGTTTTAAAACATTTAAAAAAATCGTTGTTAAGAATACAGTTCGTATATTAAGTTATCAATCACCTTCATTATGGTTTATTATCTTAAATATGTCACAGTGTACATTTCATTATTACTTGGGCATTAATGCAATTATGTATTCTAATATCCTAAATCTTTTATTCCAAAGTTATTATTTTCAAAATTCACTTCTGTAATTTTTGTTTTAGCCCCAACCGTGATTCTATCTAGAAACTAGCTAAAATCTGGACAGTCTTCATATATTCAAATTCGTAACGAACTCCTAGTTAGCGCCAAGACTGGGACTAGACAGCAGAAAGGTTTTAATCAAACACGCAGCAAAACAAGACTGCGCCAGTGTAGCGCCAGACTAGCATTACGTAAATAGGCAGGCTTGAGAAAAACGGTACTGGCTTTAGCATGATTCAAGACTGCCACGAAATTTTTCCACACGGGAGGGCCGACAATTTTTTATAAATTCGAAATGGAAAAAATTATCACTTTAGTCTCTCTGGAAGTTTTTTAAACTTCCTACACGTTTTTAAATATGAAAATTGGAAAATTGGTAAATTGGAGAAATAAAAATTCAGGGAATTTATAAATTGGGTGCTTTCAAAAAATTGAAGGCTTTTTAATTAATTCGATTTCATATACCTTCATATCTTTTGAGCCAAGTAGATTTTTTCAAATTTATTTGATTGAACTTTTTTTTTAAATCTGTATATATCATTATTGAAAAAAAGTTTCGTCTTCTTTAAAGCAATAAAATCCATTTAAAAAGGAAAAATGCACGATATTGCAAGGCAACGCTTTAAAAGAACGATTTTTTTTTAAATAACGAAATAATGGAATTCGATTAATTTAAGCATTTTCACTCTGTTAAACCTAAGTAGACTTTAAAATTCAAAGTTTTGTAATTTTCGTAACTAACAGTTACTTTCAAATTCGAAGGCTTTGCATTTTTGACATTTTCAAGTTTCAATTGCGGAAAATTAAAACGTGAAAACTTTTTTTTTCTCTTTCTCTTTGATTTGGATTTTTGAATTTTTAAACATTTTTTTTGACTCCACAATGATATGATTATAGCGAATTTTTTACGTGTAATTTGGTCGTCTATGAATAAGAATACACACGAAATATATTTTTAGCCAAAACCAGTACACAAATTTGTTTAAATCTCAAATGTCAAAATTTATATAAAAAAGGCAGTAGTAGATATTAACTAAATTTAAAAAAATTAGGGGCATTTACAACCTATAAAAGTTGTTGAACTCAATGTTTCTTTGCAGAAAACATATTTCTGATGATTTAGATGAAGTAGTTCTAAGGCAAATTTAAAACATTTTTTGAGTGCCTCATTCAAATATTTTTTTCACATTTTCAAGAAAAGGCAGGGTGTTTCAAAGTATAAAAAAATAAACTCCAAAAAAAAAGGGTTTTTTTCCCTCATCATCTTGTCAGTCCTTTCGGGCCCTAATCGGGTGCTGGAGACCCTATTAGGACCAAAAATTTGTCTAATTTTTTAATCCAAATATTTTTTTACACATTTCAAAAAACATGCATGCTGTTTAAAGATATAAAAAATGAAAAACATAAACATAAACGTTTCACTTCTACTCAACGTCATATAATGGACCGTCTTGATAGCACCACATTAGCGGCCAGGACGGTCTATCCTGGCCCCGAATAGTTTCCCGATAATTTTCTATACCGGGTATCAAAAAATGATAAAAAGAGGAAAATTTCAACAAAAAAAGTAAATAAAAGTTTTAAAAAGTTAAAATTTTGTTTTTAACTAGATTCTGGGGCAATTCTGGCACGCATCAGTGAAAGTTTTCAGGGCACAAATTCGAAGCATTTTACTCAGGGACATATCTTATTTGAATGGGTATTTGCATGGGTGTGTTGGTGGGTAGCCAAGCGCCGCTTGAACTAAAGTAATCAATGAAAGGGTAGAAGGGGACTGCGAGGGAATATGGTTCGCGCAAGCCCACACCAAAATAGCTTATACGTGCAGAACTCCCACTTTCAGACTTTTTATTTCTTCTAGTTATATACAGTATTATATTTCGAAGAGACCTTGGGCGAAATAATTTCGAAGTCATGCTAAATACTGATGGAGGTCGACGTGGGTTGGACCAAATTGACACGTGTGATTGTATTGTCGTTTCCTTTTGTAAACCCAAAGTGCAAAAATCCTCGCTATAGATATTTTCATTCTTTCATTCACTACTTCATCTCATTTCAATCACGATTTTTCAGAACTGAAAAAAAAACGAAGCTTCTTAAATAAAAAAAAATTCTCCCTAAATTTCATCTCCCTTCAATCATTCAAATTAAAAATTTGATTCTCAAAATAAAAAAATTTATATTGCAAAAAAAGTTTGGAACTATTGAATTATGAGTTTGAATGTCTTTTAAAATTCCAGACAATTGATACTAATTATAATGGTTACAAACGTTTCGGCACACAATGATGGCCCTCATCAGTGAATTTTATTAAGTTTTTTATTATTTAAAATTAAAATGCAATTAATTTTTTTTTATCATTGGAATTATTTCTGTAAAGTAGTGTGTGTCCAAAATCAAACTGTCGTAAAAATACAAAATTATCCAAAAACATTGTAGTTAAAGAATTCTTCAAAAGTTCTTTTAAAAAATGTAAGGGACGTACATTTGATGAAAATATTTTTCTTCAATTATTTGTATAGACATTTTTGTTGCATAATCAAATTTAAAAAGAATTAATTTTTAAATTGTTTGCAAAAAATATCTTTAACTACAATATTTTTTGATAATTTTCTCCATGCCCTTTTCCAGCCCCACTAATTTTTCGGGACGAATAGACGCAGCCTTAACAGAAATAACAAAACAAATTAATTTTCAACCAAAGTATTGCATTTGCAAACAAATAGTTGAATTTCAACCAACGTGGATGAATTTTCAACCAAATGTTCGAATTTTTAAACAAAAAATATTAATCGGCCGTGGCTACTTGTAGCAACATTTCGGTATAAGTAACCCGATTTTTTCGGTACGAATAGCGGGACTTGGGAAAGGGGCTATTTAAAACGAAATGTCGGTACAAATAGCCGGATTTTTTCAGTACACATAAACAATGCCTTTTTAAACAAATAGTTGAATTTTCAAGCCAAAAAGACGAATTTTTTAGAAGGTTTTAGAATTTTCAACCAAGAAAGATGAATTTTCAACCAAGAGCGGGAAAAAAGGGAAATTTCATGAAAACAGGAAAAAAAGTGGAATTCGTTAAAAAAGAGCAGTGTGACGTAGTATTTTAACGGCCCCTTGTTCACGCTTCGTTCTCGATTTTTATATGTATTTATCTTTATATATTTTTCTCTAATAAATCACATAATCACGAAAATTTATCGTTTATGTGTACACACCTGTGTAAACATTTTCTGATTTGGCTTTGGCTTAATCTTCATTAAAATAACTCTTAAATTCTTTTACGAGAATAATAGTAATACCCGTGTGGAAAAATTTCGTGGCGCTGGCCGGGCGCTGGACAGACCATCTTGTGTCTGTTCAGCCGCTGGACAGACGGTCT
>CAKNYM010052571.1:242456-300424 GCA_932195095.1 Andricus curvator
CGATTACTTAAATTGTCATCTTTTTCTGAAATTCACGTAGTTCTAAAGCATAAGATGTTCAATCACATCGTCATTTGTTTATAAATTTCATACAGTTCTAAATTATAAGGAAATCAATCACATAACATAAGACGCTCACTTAAATTTGATTCGTTTCTGAATTTCATACAGTTGTGAAGCATAAGCTTGATCAATCACATTGTCATTTATTTCTGAATTTCATGCCGTTCTAAAAAATAGGATGATAGATTTAGAAAGAAATAACAACGTCAGTGTTCGTCTTATGTTTTAGAAGTGCATACAATTCAGAAACAAATGGCAATGTGAGTGATCTTCTTAAGTTTAAGAACTGTATGAAATTCATAAAAAATTTACAATGTGATTTATTGTCTTATTTTTTAGAACTGCATGAAATTCAGAAACAAATGGCAATGTGAGTGATCGTCTTATGTTTTAGAACTGTATGAAATTCATAAATATAAATAACAATGTGATTGATCGTCCTATATGTTTTAGAACTGCATGAAATTCAGAAACAAATGACAATGGGATTGATCACCTTATGTTTTAAAACTGTATGAAATTTAGAAACGAATGAAATGTGAATGATCGTCTTATTATGCTCCACATTGAACATATGATAGCAAGAACGGTATTAAGTAAAAGTTTTCGAAAATTGAAAAGAAGGTTGCACATTTTTCAAGATATCTCAGAAACGGATAATCCGAATTTAAATTTTTTTCCAGATAATTATTCTTCATGAAAAAAAACAATAAAATTGACCTATAGTTTATGTAATTAAATAATGATGATAATTGATGATAATTAAAATAATTAACTAAATAATAATAATTTATGTATTAAAAAGTAAATATAACATAAATTACAGTGCATTGAAATTTTAGTAAATTTTTTGCACTTTTTCCGTTTTTTAAGAATAACTTGCATCGACATGACCTGCGGCGAGAGCGAAAAAACATTTTTCGCCCTTTAAAAAATGGTTAAACAATTTTTTATTAGAAATTTTAATCACAAATGTCTATTAAACTAGACCTGAAAGCAACAAACGGAAGCTGGATTCGTGTTCAGCATTGAAAAGTACTTCGGAAGTGATATGTCGTATTCAGCGAGGACATAAGTCATTTTTGTTGATCAGTGATTATTTAGACTATTATTCTTTAGTCCATTAATGATCAAAATTCCTATTTATTTATCGCATGCTTCACATCGAACCGAATTAGAAAATCCAGTTATTTTTGGTTGAAAATACATTCTTTTCGGTTCAAAATCTAGTATTAAATTTTTGGTTAAAAATTTTATTATTCGGTTCGAAATTTAATTCTTTTTGGTTAAAAATTTAAATGTTTTGTTGAAATTTTCTCCTTTGGCTTAAAACTTCAACAATTTGATTGAATTTTTTTATGTTTTTTGGTTTGAAAATTGTTATCTTTTTTGCAGAAATTTGATCTTTTTTAGTTAAAAATTAATATTTTTCGGTTGAAAATTCACATTTTTGGGTTAAAAATTAAACTGTTTTGTTGACAATTCAACAATTTGTTCGGAAGTTGAACTATTTTGTTGAAAATTCATTTTTTTCAGTTTAACATTAATTTCTTTGATTTAAAAGTTAACTATTTTTTGAAAATTAATTTTTTTAACTGAAAATGTAACTATTCCACTTTTGGTTGCAAATTCATATCATTTAGTTGAAAATTCAACTATTTGGTCGCAAATTCATCTATTTCGTTAAAAGTGCCTCTGTTTGGTTGAAAAATGATGTATTTTGTTGAAAATTCGTCTCTTTTGGTAGAAAATAAATTTTTTTGGTTAAAAATGCAACAATTTGGTTAAAAATTATTCTGTTTTTGTTGAGGATTCTAGTATTTTTTTGAGAATTCGGCTTTTTGTTTAAATTCTACCGTTTTTTTATTTAAAATTAAACTCGTTTTTCGATTGAATATAAACTATTAGCTTTTTTGTTGGAAATTCAACTATTTAGGTTGAAAACTGAAAGCATGCTTTGTAGAAAATTCGTTTTTTTTAATTGTTTTTTTTTAATGAAAATCTAACCATTCCATTTTTGGTTAAAAATTGATCTTTTTCAGTTTAAAGATTAAACTATTTAGTTGAAAATTTATGTAATTTGTTGAAAGCTCATCTTTTTTGGTACAAAATTAATTTTCTTGTTTGAAAACTCACTATTTTGGTGAAAATGCATTTTTTTTGTTCAAAATTCAACTGTTTTTGTAAAAAGGCCGTCTTTTTGGCTTGGAAATTCAAAATTTTGGATTTCGGCGAACTCTTGTTGAAAATTCGTCTTTTTGATTTGAGAATTTATCTCTTTTGGTGGAAATTATTAATCTTTTTTGGTCAAAAATGAAACTGCTCGGCTGAAAATGAACACCTTTTGTTTGTCAATTCAAATGTTTTTGATTTAAAATGATAAGCTCTTCTTTCTTAAAATATCAACTAAAACATTTTTTCTTGAAATTCATCCTTTTTGGTTGACTATACGTGGTTGAAAGTTGAACTATTTTGTTAATTTATAAGGAACAGTAAGATTTTACCCCCCCCCCCCCCTCTTAAGTTATTTTTGGATGAACTCTAAATAAGCTCGCGAAACAAATTTTGTCGGTAAAAATAACGTAAAAGAGAGGGGGGGGGCAACTTACGGATCCTAACGAAGGGGTAAGTGGTTCAAAATTTCAGAAAAAAAACTGTACGTAATATTTGCATGGCCTCTTAGGATGAGAACGTAAAAAATATTTTTTTATTTAATTTTCCAACTGCGATATTAAGCAAAGAATAACATTTTCAATTATAAATCGCGTCCATGCAAGAAATGAAGTAATTTTTACAGATTTAATAACATTCTTTGATGAAGGCTACCATTGTGTGTTGAAATGTTAGAAAAAATTTAGTTATTATTAAGGGTCAATACAATCCCGCGGCGATTATTACTAATTATAATAATTCAGACACCCTACCAATTTTCTGGCTTTTTTGAAATTTCCGTAAGAATGGCAGACCCGTCTTTTAACTTTTTGCGAGTTAGCAAACAAAGTCCACAAATTGTTCAAACAGACGGTGATGAAATCTACTTCTAATGAGTTTACACTCTGGGTAGCGATGTGTAAAAAATAAGGCATTATATCTGTCTTATTTGGAGAAGAAGGCATTGAGATGGAAATATGAGTACTCAACGTCCTTGTCCAGAGCCCCATTTTCCGAAAGAGACAAAAAAGTTCGCAGATTACCATATCCGGAGGCGGCACTGAGTGTAGGAGTATAATATTAAATAGGATTAGCTCGTGGCCAACTCACAAATATGGAATAATGGAATAATTAATGTTTGCACTCATTAATCCTACTTACCAAGTTTCTACATTTTATTTCAAATTAATTGAAATCCATAAATTCTCTTTGGGGCCGTTCAAAAACTACGTCAAGCTATACTGAACAGAATTTAAAGAAATTTTGAACATAAATAAAACACAAAACATACAAACATAAATAAAACACAAAACATACAAACATAAATAAAACAAAAAACATACAAACATAATATTCATTTATTATTTATGCTTTTAAATAAAAATATTTAGTATAGGTACCATATTGATTTCAATATGAAACGCTAAGTTTTTAAGCTAAAAAGTCGAATTTTTTAGGAAAACAGTTGCATTTACAACCAAATAGGTGAATTTTCAAACAAATAATCGCATTTTCAAATAAACAAAAATGAAATTAAGCCACAAACAGTTTCTTTTTTAACCAAATAGTCGAATCTTCAAGCCAAAAAGACGAATTTCTTATAATACAGTTGAATTTTACACCAAAAAAGATGAATTATTAACCAAGAACTTTTCGACAAAAAAAGTTGAATTTTCAATCCAAAGAGGCGAATTTTTAACAAAGCAATTGAATTTTCGAGCAATAAAGATTAATTTTCAACCAAATAGTTGAACATTTAAGCAAAAGGGACAAATTTCAACAAAAAGTGAACTTTTAACTAAATAGTTGAATATTCAACCTATAGAGGTAAATTTTCAACCAAATGGTCGAATTTTTAAACAAAAATAAATAAAAAGATCAATTTTATAAAATAAAGTTCCATTTTCCATGCAAAATGATGAATTTTCTACCCAAAAAGACATATGTTCAACGAAACAGTTAAATTTAGAACAAAGGAATTAATTTTTCAATGAAATAGTTGAATTATATGAAAATAGTTGAATTTTCAACTAAAATTATGAATATTTAAAAAAAAAGATATTTTAACAAAGAAATTCAACTTTCAACCAAGTAGTTGAATTTATTTTTCTAACAAAAAGACAAATTTACAATAAAATTCATAAAATCTCAAACAAGTTGTTGAATTTTCAACTAAAAATGATCAATTTTCAACCATCAATGCAATAGTTAAATTTTCAGTTTAAAAAACTCATTTTCAAAAAAAAAAATCTGCCCGCTTCGCGGGCACATTCTCATCGCGCGCTTCGCTCGCAAGTTTCAGCGCGCCTAGGGCGCGCACCTGTTGGATCTCGCGCTTCGCGCTCGATAATGCATTCACCTCGCGCTGCGCGCTCGGACACATTTGTCGTCTAGGTTTTCACACTTCGTGTGCTCGCTATTGCGCGCTTCGCAGGCTAATGCTCTCTTAGTAAGCTTCATCGTTATGACCTGCTTTTGGTTTAATTATGTCAGTTTTACATAAAAATAAGAACTAATTTACTTAAGGTTCTATCGACCTTAAGGAACACATTCTCATCACGACACTCGCGCTTCGCGCTCGATATTTGGTATGATCATCATGTGAACCTCGCGCTTCACGCTCGTTTCTGTTCATCGTATAATAGAAACCCACAAGTTTGAGCGCGCTTGCTGCGCGCAATTTGGTCGTCGCGCTTCGCTACGACCATATGTTATGTTCAATGTTCTTCAGATAAAAATGACTAAAGTTGTATTTGATTTAAAATGAAGAAGGTAATTCCTTTACTTCAGCGTATATTTCCGTATCTTTATAATAAATCCTACAATCAGAAAGATTTTTTTCCAACTATTCCACCGCGCAAGTCACGCCTACCCCGAAAGGGAAATGGCTTATAAAGGTATAATAATCTGAAAAGGGGAGAAAAAAAGTATTTAAGTCGTTTTTGGAACATATATCTTGCTTTTTCATTCATAATCAAACCGACCACTTGACTACCATGTGATTCCCTATCTACTCCTGACCATATTTCAAAACCTCAATCAAAGTTTCAGTCCATTCCGAGGCTACTTTATTGTTTGTATTATTCATGTTTAGATTGTACACCCAACTACCACCTTTATGCGCAAAATTTGTTTTGCGATTCGAAATCACGCCCAAGTTAAGTAGTGATTCGTCGTATAGTGAAGAGTCCAGTTCTTACGTCAGTCCCACCAAAACTTCTGTTACGGGGGGAGGGGGGGCGAGGACAAGGAATGAAAACCGAGAGAGTCGCAATTGGTTGATGTTTTATACTGAGAAGGTCACCAGCCTTCAGCAGCGTTGTTTTTTTTTTTTTTTTTCGTCTATTTCGAACATAGTTCTTGAAATATAAATGTAATAGTCGAATTTTTTCACAGAAATTATTTTAGTAGCAAAGATCAAAACGCATTCTGAAATAAAAGTCAGATTTTCAGTCAGAATAAATTGTTTGAATTATTATTATATTTTATTGTTTCAATCGTTAGAAATAGTATTGAGAACACAAAAACAATGAAATATTGTGAAAAAACATACCCGAGATGAAAAATAAAGTAAATAAGCAAAGTTTTGATGAGAATGTGCCCGCTTATCGGGCCGATTTTTTCACTGTTAATGTTATTTTTTACGAATAAAACAAAAACTACACGTCCTATCAAAAAGTAACCCATAAGAAATTTGTAGATCTTTTTTGAGTGCACAATTTTAGTCCAGTCATGATTTGTCGTATCTTGCATAGTTTGACCGTAAAATTGTTTTTTGTGATTTTTCATTATTTCTTGTGCAATAAAAATATGAATTTTCGATGTTTCAAGAAAATTCAAAAAGTCGTCATGATAATCTTGTAGGACGTGCGAAAAGAAACACTTTTCCTATCCTGACTTTTTTTCGTATCGTGCGTTGTTTGGCCGAAAATGTTACTTTTCGTTTTTTTGGGGGGATTTTGAAAATGCTGTAACTCGGACAATTTTCTTTTTATTAAAAAAAGTCGTAAGGATAAATTGATTGAATTTTCGAGTACTATAAGCGGCCTTACATATAATTTTCAAATTTGGCAAAAAATGGTCTAAAAAATTTTGAAAGTGCTCTAACTTTTTGAATTTTCATCCAAAATAGCTTGTTAACGAACTCGATTCCTCTTTTTGCCCCCTGAAACAGTCTGCCAAAGCACAATCCAATCCGATTAGTCTTTCAAAAGTTATCCGATATACAGACGACGACGACAACGACAACGACAACGACAGACAGACAGACACCGACGTAAAAACTATTTTTTCTGACTCAGGGTGCCTCAAAACGTCGACATTTGATGGAATCCGCGAAAGTCATTTTTCACATAAAACCAATACTTTCTCATTTTGATGAGAATGTAAAAAAAAAACGATTTTTCAATCAAATAGTTAAACCTTAAAGCAATAAAATGAATGTTTAACAAAGTAGTTCAAATTTCAATCAAGTAGTTGCATCTTCATCCAAAAAAGATTAATTCGCAATGAAAAATGTAGAAGTTGCATTTTAAACCAAATAGTTGCATACTCAAGCCAAAAAGACACATGTTTTAGAAGACTGTTGAATTTTTAAGCAAAAGGACGAACTTCGTATCCAAGAAGACCAATGTGAAAAAACAGTTAAATTTAGAAAGAAATAATTACATTTTCAATAAAATAGTTGAATTTTTATCAAAATAATTAAATCTTCAACAAAATAGTTAAATTTTTAACTAAAATGATGAGTGGATATTTCAACGAAAATAATATTTTATTTTTAATCCAAAATAGTTGCATTCAAGAAAAAAGAACTAATGTTCTGAAAAATAGTTGAATTCTCAAACAAAAAGGATTAATTTTGAACAAAAAAGTTGCAATTTAACCCAAAAACTAGAAATAATAAATTTGCAACCAAAAATGGAATAGCTAAATTTGCAATTGACTGACTTTGAACAAAAAATCTTTTTTAACAAAAAAATTAAATTTTCAACCAAATTTAAACTAATAAACTTAATTTTTAACAAAGTAGTTCAACTTTCAACCAAGCAGTTGAATTTTCAGCCAAGGTTAATTTTCTATCTAAAAGACGAATTTACAGCAAAATACATAAATTTTCAACCAAATTTTTAAATTTTCAACTAAAAATTATCAATTTTCAGCCAATGATAGATTAGTTTAATTTTCAGTTACAAAAATTCGTTTTCAACCAAAAAAGAATGAATGTTCAACAAAATAGTTCAATCTTAAACCAATAAAATAAATGCTTAACAAAGTAGTTCAAATTTTAACCAAGTAGTTGCATTTTCAACCAAATAGTTGAATATTCAACCCAAAAAGACAAATTTTTTACAAAACAATTGAATTTCCCATCCAAAAGGACGAAATTTCTATCCAAAAAGACAAATTTTCAAAAAGACAGTTAAATTTAGAAAAAAATAATTAAATTTTCAAATAAATAATGAAATTATTAACAAAATAATTAAATCTGCAACAAAATTGTTAAATTTTCAACTAAAATGATGAATTTTTAATAAAGAAATTCAATTTTCAATTAAGTAGCTGAATTTTCAATAATAAAATATGAATTCTC
Organism: Andricus curvator; assembly: GCA_932195095.1. NCBI lineage: Eukaryota > Metazoa > Arthropoda > Insecta > Hymenoptera > Cynipidae > Andricus > Andricus curvator. The sequence goes on from CAKNYM010052571.1 coordinate 250,264, forward strand.
AATAAAAAAAATAATAGTTAATATTTCAACTAAAAACAGATTTTAATTTTTAATCAAAAACAGTCAAATTTAAACAAACAGAGGATTTTTTAAGGAAAAATTTAATAGTTCATATTGCAACCAAAAAAGATGTTAATTTTTAATAAAAAACAGTTGAATTCAACAAAAAGAAAACGAATTTTCAGCAGAATAGTACTTGGATTTTCAATCAAGAAGATTAATTTTCTACGAATCCATCTCAAACAAATAAAATTAATGCTTAACAAAGTAGTTCAACTTTCAACCAAGTAGTTGCATTTTCAACCAAAAAAGAATAATTCGCAAAGAAAATAGAAAAAAATCTTAAATCAGTAAAATGCATTTTTAAAAAGTTCAAAAAATTTATTTTCAACATCAAATAAACTAATTTTCAACAAAAGAGCTCAATTTTCAACCAAAGAGATGGGTCTTCAACTAATAAAATGAATTTGTAAGAAATTAGTTCAACCAAGTAGGTGAATTTTCAATAATGAATATTCATTTTTTACAAAAAAAAAAGACAATTTTACAAGAAAATATACAAATTTTTAACCAAAAAGTTGCATTTTCAACTAAAAACGATTAATTTTCAACCAAAAATGAATTACTTACATTTTCATTCAAAAAAATAAGTTTCAACTAAAAAACGAATTTTCAACTTAATAGTTCAATCTTCAACCAGTAAAATGAAATTTTAACAAAGTAGTTCATTTTTCAACCATGATGTAGTTGAATTTTCAACCAAAAAATATGAATTCTCAATGAAAAATGTAATAGTCGAATTTGCAACTAAAAGCGATCAATTTCAGCAAAAAATGGACTAGTTAAATTTTTAGTTAAGAAAATCAATTTCAATTACAAAAGAAAATGAATTTTCAACAAAATGGTAAAATTTTCAAACAAATAATAGAATTTTTAAGCAAAAGAGGTGAATTCTGAATCAAAAATGTAATAGTAAACTTTACAATTTAAAAGAATGAAGTTTTAGTGAAAAGTAGTTAGATTTTCTTATTGGGGCCTATTAATACAGTCCGCATTTAAGCAAAGCACGAAAAAAGGGTAAAAGAGGGGAATAAGGGAAGGAGTATGAAGTATGTATTTAGACGCGTTACTAGTAAAATAAAATCACTAATTTTCATTTTTTCAGGCGTTTTCATGTGTGATATTATATTCAGCCCCCCCCCCCCCCGCCTGGCCCCTCAAGTGTAGCGTACTTTTTGAAAGGCCCCTTTATGATTCCTTAAATAATGACACTATCAAAATTAGTTCTTGAAGATACTTTATTTTGAAAGTCTCTAATCTACTTAATTTCGAGACTCCTTATATATTGTATTAAAAGACAATTTTAAACATACGTCAGAAAATTGGTTGGAAGGAACTACCTTTACCAACCGTTGAATTCAAACTCTTCAAAGAATCCAGTTTCGATTTCAAAAATACAAAACTAACTACTTTCAAGAGTTCTCTTATCGTTTTATATTCTCTGATCGAGATAAAGTAATTGTACTTAGTACAATCACATTTGGCCGTTTCCTATCCACTACGTAATTGTAAAATTACAAAAACAGTTCATATTAAAAATACCGAGGAAAATAATCAACTCAGTCGATATAATGACTAACACTTGCTACAATGACACCTAATCATTAAATTGCACACTGCTCGCAATCATGAAAATCAGAGATTATCATCACTTTCAAAAGTAATTAATTTAAAATAGAGAAACTTTAATGTCCTGTTTAAAGTTCATTATCAGGACTTTGAACACTTCAGTTTTTTTCCACCCTCGGAATCAGCTGCCAATTAATCTAATTCACTTTCCTCGAGAATTAAGGCTTGTTGGGAGCACTTCGAGGTCTTTTGGGTGTCACGTATCTAATAACGAGAAAAACAATCACTATTAAAATGACAACAAGAGCCATAGAGATGCCCAGCCAGATTTCTGATCCTTCGCTAATTTTATCCAGGGCGACTTCTTGGAGAGCCAAAGTTCCAGGAGGAATCGTTGGAGTCTCACAGGTTTCTTGTACGATGATAGGTAGGTCCTGCTTCTGAATTTCTTTGCCTTTGCATTTTATTAGCTTTTTCAATAAATCCTCCCTGTGGACCTGAGGTAGCAAAAGAGAAAGGATCCATCGAAGAGGACTGAATTCTTGGTACCAGGATGGCAAATTTTGTAAGTGGAGTGTCACTCCACCAGCTAAACTTATTTCTCCGATCACTAATCCAGAGAGCAAAGCAGCGAGGAAGGTCCACTTGCAAATATGAGCAAATAAAAGGCAGATTAGGTGCTGGAAAATTAAATAGAGAAGTCCTATGGCGAGGTAATTCCAGAGAGTTGTGAGAGTCTCGTTTAGACTTGTCATGGCAAATGCTGGCGCCAAGTAGGCGATGTAAACCATGCACCAGGATGGAATACTGCACAGGAGCTGAAAATCAAAATTTCAAGCTTGATTTGAAAAGAGAAAATATTCTTCAGATTTAATAATATTATATAATACTAGGACTTATTTATAGGGTAGCACTCCCGAGTGCTTTTTTCCCGGAATTTTTTGTACATTTGTTTTCATTCCATTAATACTGCATTGTCAAGAAAATAGTTGAATTTTCAACCAACAAAGATTAATTTTCTATACCAAAAGAGGCAAAATTTTCAACGAAAGAGTTGAGTTTTTAAACTAAAAAGTCTAATGTTTTTATAAACAGTAAACTTTTAAACCTGAAAAGATGATTTTTTATCCAAATAGTTGAACTTTCAACCAAATGGTCGGACTTTCAAATAAAAAAGATTAAACTTCAACCACAAACAGTTGCATTTTTAAACAAATAGTTGAATCTTTAAGCAAGAACTTTTCTACCAAAAAATATGAATTTTCAATCCAGAGGGACAAATGTTGTTTCCAAAAGACAAATTTGGAATAAAACAGTTGAATTTTCGAAAAAAGATTAATTTTTATAAAAATAGTTGAATTTTCAAAAAAAAATTTAATTTTCAACAAAATAGTTGAACTTTAAAAAAAATTAATTTTGAAACAAACAGGTGTATTTAAAATCAAGTAGTTGAACTGTAAAGATGAATTTTCAACAAAATTCTCGAATTCTTAAAGAAAAAAGATTAACCTTCAACCAAAAATAGATGTATTTTCAACCAAATAGCTTTCAAGCCAAGAAGATTAATTTTTTAGAAAACAGTTGAATTTTCAATCAAAGAAGATTATTTCTCAACGAAAAATATAATAGTCGATACTTCAACCAAAAAATACTTTAATTTTAAATAAAAAACAGTCGAATTAAATCATAAATTTTTTATTTTAAATAAAAAAGATTCCAGTTCAAATAAAAAAGACGACTTTTCAACAAAAATAGTTGAATCCTCAACCAAAACAGATGATTTTTTAACCGAGCAGTTGCGCTTTTAACCAAAAAAGATCAAATTTCTACCAAAAGAGATGAATTTTCAACCAAGAAAGATTTTCCATTCAAAAGAGAAAAAGAATATCAACCAAATTGTTGAATGTTCAAGCCAAAAAGGCAAACTCTCTACAAAACAAGTTGAGTTTTCTACCCAAAATTATAAATTTTCAACCAAAAAGTTAACTTTCGACCAAAAAGTTGAATTTTCTACCAAAATAATAGAACTTTCAACCCAAAAATAAGAATTTCCAATAAAAAGGTTAATTTTCTACCAAAAAGTTAAATTTTGAACTAAAAACAATCAATTTTCAACCAAAAATGGAATAGTTCAATTTTCAGTTCAAAAAATTGATTTTCAACCAAAAAAAAGACGAATTTTCAACAAAATAGTTAAATTTTCAACCAAAGAGATTGATCTTCAAGTAAGGAAATGAATATGTAGCCAAAAATGGATAAGTTAAATTTTCAGGTAAGAAAATTAATTTTCAACAAAATAGTTAAATCTTCAACAAATTAGTAGAGTTTGTAACCAAAAGAGATTAATAACTCTGAACCAAAAATATAACAGTAGACTTTTCAATTTAAATTTAAAAGAATGAACTTTCAACGAAAAATAGTTGGATTTTCTTATTGGAAAAAGGGGAAATTTCTTGAAAGCAGGAAAAAACGAGGAATTCTTTAAAAAAGAGGAAAGAGTGGAAAGAGTGTAAATTCTATATTCATATGCTTTACTTGTAAAAGAAAACTACTATTTTTAATCTTTTCAAGCATTTCAAAAAATTGTTATTGACATTTATATTTTCCATGTGTGATGTCACATTCAGCGTTACTCCCCCTGCCATTACATTACAACTCGGCCCCCCCCCCCGCAGTGTGTCATAGTTTTTGAACAGCCCCTTGAAATATTCGCTTCGAAAGTGATAAAGGTTGAAAAAACCAATTTTTTCATATGAAAAAAATGGTTACAAATTAATTTCCGGTTACAAACTCCAAGCGTTACCGCTTGATCTAACCGGCTGTTGAAATACTCTCGGATCGCGGCCCTTCAGCATATTATAAGTTTGGTAATGACCTATTACAAGGAGGGGTCTGAATAAAAATAAATTCCGAAGGAAGTAGGATCCCTTCGTAAAATGAAATCCAAATACGTTTTACAAATTAGAAACATAAAAATTTGTACAATTTCTCTGGTAATAATTATTTCTGAATGAAAGCTACAATCAGTTGATCAATTTGAAATCAAGGACAAGAAGCTGATTAGTTATCAGACTTTTCATGTTTATATCTCATGCTCGAACCACGGTTCAAGTGTTTTTACAATCTCTCGATCTCGTTTAAATCCAGATCGCTTATCGATCTGCCGTTCTGAAGTACTTCCTACAAGGAAGATCATATCTGCGATAAAACTGACCTCGACAAAAATGTAGACAAATCTTCCATAGAGACCATCTCTTATATCCCTCTCAATGTTAGGCCTCGACTTATGGACTTCCCCGATGGCGATGAGACTGAGGGGCCAGAAAAGGACCCCCAGGCTCGCATAATGAAAGCCTATTCGATCCCTCAAGTACAAATTGGTGTCATTTGCAACGTCCCAAAAGACAGCTCCGAGGATAATACTCAGCAAGGCAGAAATCACAATCTTCTGGAGCAATCTCGTCAGAGTCCAAGGTAGACTGTAGAACAAGGTTCTTGCAAAAAGAGCATAAATTTGCACAAATACGTTCGCACCGTAATTTGAAGGAGGTAAGCCACCTGGAGGTCCTGGTTCACTTAAAGGTGGCAGTCTTGCTCTCGCCAGTTCTGCTAGATGGTCTATTCTTTGCGAGGATTCTAACATCGCTTCTGCTGATAAGTCGTCCAGGGTCACCAGGTCCACTGGAAAGGAAAAATAACAGATTTCATTATTAACTACAAAAATCCTGGAAAAGTCAGGGAATTCTCGATGAACTGAAGTTGAAGTTTAGTTGTCATCCACAAATCACGTAAGGCGTTTTTCTGAAATTTTCAACCCCCGTCTCCTACACAATCTTACTAAGATTTTGTAAAGTGGGAATGAATATACATATAAATTCTGTTAATTAAATAAAAGTGGAAGCTTAATGAAATCAAACTTAGAAAATAATATGTATTAATATTAAGTAATTCTTACAAAAATACAAACGTACAATTTAAGAAATTATTTATTTTATAATATTTTTGCTCATTCTTTTTGGTTGAGAATTCAACTGTTTTCTTGAAAATCCTTCTTTTTGAATTGAAAATTAAACTATTTCGTTAAAAAATAACTTTTTTGTTGATAATTCATATTTTCGGTTGGAAACTTCTTCTTTTTGGTTTGAAAATTCAACATTTTGGGTAATTTTTTTTTCTTGACTGAAAAACCTTTCTTGAATAAAAATTCAACTCTTTTGTTATAAATTGGTCTTTTTGGATTAAACATTTATCTCTTATAGTAGAAATTTTATCTTTTTGGTGAAAATGCAACCATTTGGTTGAAAATTAATCTGTTTTGGTTGAGGAATCAACGATTTTGCTGAAAATTCGTCTTTTTAGGTTGATTTTAATTGTTTTTTATTTAAAATTAAAATTTTTTTGTTTTAAATATCCACTATTACATTTTTATGTCGAGAACTCATCTTTATTGTTAGAATATTAGTCCTTTTTGGAAGAAAATTGATCTTTTTGGTTGCAAATTAAACTATTTGGTTACAAATTTATTTGTTTGGTCGAAGATTCATGTTTTTTTGTTTAAAAATTCATTTTTTGTTGTTGTTGAAAGATGAACTACTTTGTTGAAAATTCGTTTTTTTTTTGCTTTAAAATTAATCTTATTCCTTGAAAATCCATTTATGTATTTGAAAACTCGTCTTCAGAGGGTTAACAATTCAATTATTCTGGTAGAAAATTAATATTTGATGGTTGAAAATTCAATTTTTGTAGAAATTTCGCCTTTTTGGCTTTAATATACAACTATCTTGTCGAAAAGTAAAATTTTTTTTGAAAATTCATATTTTTGGGTTGAAAATTGATCTGTTTCAAGCGAAGATTTAACTAGTTTTGTTGAAAATTAAAATATTTTTTGGTGGAAATATCAACTATTACACTTTTCCTTAAGAAATCATTTACATTGGTTTAAGATTTTTATTTTTTAGTATAAAATCATCTTTTTGATTGAAAATTCAACTATTGGTTCAAAATTCATTTTTTTGTTGCAGAATCATCATTTTTGTTAAAAATACATTTATTTTGTTGGAAACTCACCTTTTTTGGGTTTAGAATTCAATTCTTTTGGTAGAAAATTAATACTTTTTAATTAAAAATTCAACTTTTTGAAGAAAGTTCATCTTTTTGGCTTTGATATACAACTTTGTTGGAAATTAACTTTTCTGTAAAAATTCATATTTTTGAGTTGAAAACTCACCAGTTTTGTAGAACATTCGCCTTTTTCGCTTGAAAATTCAACTAGCTTGTTAAAAATTCGTATTCTTTGGTTGAACTGTTTTTGATTGAAAATTAATATATTTTTGGTGGAAATATTAACTATGTATTACACTTTTTAATGAGAATTAATATTTTTTGGTTGAAGATTCATCTCTTTGGTTGAAGATGTATCTACTATTTGATTAAAATGTTATTTTTTTGTTTGTAAATTACTTGTTTTAAATAGAAATTCAATTTTTCCATTTTTGGTTCAAAAGTGATCTTTTTGAGTTGAAAACTCAACTATTTGGTCTACATGGGGGGGGGGGCCCCCCGGGTCTGAGCCACGTGGTTTAACACTTGGGTGTTAAATAAAAAATAAAACGCATGGCCAGAAAAGAGACAAATATTTACTGAAAACAATAATAAGTCCAAAAATATTACAACACAAAATAAATCAATTTCAACCCAAATAGTTGATTTTTAAACCGGAAAGATTAATTCTTTACCAAAAAAGGGAACGAATTTTCAACAAAATACATGAATGTCAATTAGGGGCCTTGCATAAATTACGTAGCACGCTATGGAGGGGGGGGGGGGGGGCAGGCGAGAATGGCACGGTGGACTAAATAGGGGAGGGGGTGTCCAAAAGTTGCCAAAATTGGTCCTTGGTTGAAAAATCAACTCTTTCGTTAAAAATTCGTTTTTTTTTTGGTTAAAAATCATTTTTTAACCTAGAAGTTATCTTGTTTAGTTGAAAATTTATGTATTTTCCTGAAAATTGGTATTGGAAAATTTTAATATAGGTGCATTTACTATTTTTTTAGTTAAAATTTTTCTTACGTAATATCCCGCCCCCTCCAATCGTCTTAGGTAATTTGTGGATGATCCGTTATAAAATTCTGTATGACTGTTATCAATAAAACTCTTTAAGATAAAATTTGGAAACAAATTTGTTTGAATTAACATTAACATTATTAATCTCCTAGGTGTTAGGTTGTTTTTATACCTGAAAGGAAAATTTGTAACGGTCAGGGACAATTAAAAATTGGTCAGGGAAAAATCAGGGAAAGTCAGGGATCTTTTATCAACTTACAATAGTAATCCGAAGGGTTCTTGAAAGGCGGACAAGGGAATTCAGCAAGAGCAAAATACGAGAGCATGTCTCTCCTTGCCCCGGAGTACATTATCCTTCCTCCAGAAGTAAGGGTGACTCTGGAGACCATCGTCAGTATTTCGTAGGTTGGTGGATGAAGGGTTAGAGCGACTAGCCTCTGACCTCGGATGGCCCACTGCCTTAAATATTCGATGAGGAAAAAAGCATCGAAGATATCGAGCCCGTGAGTTGGTCTGTCGAGGGTGAGGATTTGGGAATTTTCTAGTAATCGACAAGCTAGGGCCAACCTCCTGGCTTCGGAAGTTGTCAGGGAGTCGACTAAACAGTGTTTGGTTGCTTCCAACCCCAGGTCTCGTAAAATGGCTTCTGCATCTGAGGAAGATATTCCTCGACCTCCTCTGAGCGTTTTGTAGAAACTTAGGGTTTGCTGAGCTGTGAGACCAGGACTGAGACCACTCTCTGCTGGCAAATAGGCTACTCGAGACCTGGAAATAGAAAATATTTATAAGGGGCCGTTCAAAAATTACACTGGAACTTGGATTTAATACCGGTTTCGGGCATGGCTTGCAGTGGACTTCAAACTAAATTCAGACCGTTCAAACGTAAACATTCAGGGCCGCATTAATCATATCTGTTGGATTTGGACGCATGATGAAACTAACGCACGGAGAGTGCGGCCCTCCTGCTGTTTATCACGCTTGACTGAGCGCCGCCTCTCTTCCGGCCCCGCGGCTTCTCTCATCAAGAAACCGCCGAGGCATCGATTCTCGAAACGAAGTAAATCCGGACTACTTAAATCCAAGTTCCAGTGTACGGCACGCTGCTTTGAACACTTTTTTCACCCATCCACTCCTTCGACACAAATCATCACACAAAGCTTGAACCCCCCAGAGTTAATTAAGATTTCAAGTCGAAATATATTGCATTTGCGAGAAAATAGTTGAATTTTCGACCAAAATAAATTAGTTTTCTACCAAAAGAGATGAATTTTCAACCAAATAGTTAAATTTTCAAATAAAAAAAATTGAACTTCAACCACTAACAGTTGTACTTTTTAACAAATAGTTTAATTTTCAAGCCAAAAAGATGAAATTTGTAGGAGACAGATTAATTTTCAACGAAGAAAGACGAATTTTCAACCAAGAACTTTTCTACCAAAAAAGATGAATTTTCTATCAAAAACTACATATTCCCAGTGGGCGCAAACGTTAAAGAACGTTATTAGAACGGCTAAAAAACGTCCTAAGTCAGTCAGAATAACGTTCCTTAAACATAAAATGTTCCAGAGAAGTTTTAAGGACGTATTCGGAACATGAAACGTTTTCAGAACATTATTTGGTCTGCCTTGGACAGTTTTTAAAACGTTCAAATAACGTCTTTTGACTTGTACGGCCAAGGAACGTTTTTAGAACGTTCCAATTACGTTCTTAAATTTCGTGCCCACTGGGTTTGCAATAAAACACTTAAATTTTCAAAAAAAACATTGTTGAATTTTAAATCTAATAGCTGAATTTTCAACCCAAAACAGACGAGTTTTTAACTGAATAAATGAATTTTCAACTAAAAAGGATTAATTTTCTAAAAAAAAATGGAACAGATAAAATTTGAGTTAAAAAAATTAATAAAAAAAAAAATTTAACAAAATAATTCATCTTTCAACCAAAGTAATGAATTCAAACAAAAAAGATGCGTTCTCGACGAAAAATGTAATAGTTGATATTTCAAACAAAAATATCAACTAAAGCAGATCAATTTTCAAACTAAAAAGTCAAAGAAAAAATTAAATTTTCAACCAAGAAAGATTTCTAAGTCAATAAAGAAACAAAATTAATCCAAAATGTTGAATTTTCAAGTCAAAAGTACGAACATTCTACAAAAAATATGAATCTTCTACCAAAATAATTGAATTTTTAAAAAAATAAATGAATTTTCAATAAAAAGGATTAATTTTCAAGCAAAAATGGAATACTTGCATTTTCAAATAAAAAAATTAATTTGAAAAAATCTAATTTTCAACAAAATAGTTCATCTTTCAGCCAAAGAGAAGAATTTTCAACAAGAATGATGAATCTTCATTCTTCAACCATAAATATTTTAATTTTAAGTGAAAAACAGGTCAATAAAAAAATAAAAATTTTGAAGTAACTAGTTGAATCCTCAACCAAAACAGATTAATTTTCAAACCAAAAAGGAGATTCTTCCTCAAAACAGTTGAGCTTTCAACCCCAAAATATGAATTTTTAACAAAAAAATCGATTTCCACCAAAATTGTTGTATATTAAATCCAAAAAGAAGAACTTTCTACAAAAGAGTTGAATTTTCAACAGAAAAATATGAATTTTCTACTAAAATAATTGAATTTTAAACCAAAAAAGGTTGAGTTTAAAAAAAAATGAATTTTGAACTAAAAAAGATTGATTTTCGAGCAAAAATGGAACAGTTACAAATATTTCAAACCAAGAACAGTTACAATCAACCAAAAAATACGATTTTTCAACCAAATATTTGAATTCTTAACCATAACACATTAATTTTTAAACAAGCAGTTTCACTTTTACCCAAAAACATCAAATTTCTACCAAAAAAGATGAATTTTCAAGTAAGAAAGATTTTTCATCCAAAAGATAAAAAGAATGTCAAAGAAATTGTTGAATTTTCAACTAAATACTTGAATATTCTAGCAAAGTAATTGCATTTTCAGCCCGAAAATATTAATTTTTCACCAAAAAGGTTAATGCGCAACCAAAAATGCTCTCGGCTGTTTCAACCAGTGATATTTCATTGGTTCGTTTTAAGAGAGTGATGAAGGTTTAGGTACTCGAATTTATAGATCTTTGGACATTCCAAAAATTACCTTAGAGTCCTTGTAGAAATTGGTCTCCCATTGAGCAAGATATCACCCCTCTTAATTTTTCTTCTTCCAGAAATGGTTTCCATAATCAGCGTTCCATCTTTTTCGGTAGTAGCCATGATAGCCAGGAGATCAGTGGCTCCAGCCTCCAGGGAAATTCCTCGAAGAAGAGGCAAGCCATCAGACCCTGAAGCTTCAATCCCACGAAGTTGAAGATGAGGATGTTGAAGAGAAGAGAGAGGTCTCAAGGTTGCAGTGTAGCTTTCGGGACCCAAGATTCCAGGACCATATCCTGGATCTATGGGAGCTATACTATGTCTCCTGTTTGTCCTCGTCGTGTGGAGAAGATTAGCCTCGCTGGCACTTCGGAGTCTTGAACTCTCTCTTACGATTAATTGAGAATGGGCCTGCTGTTCTCTAGGTATTGCATGAACATGCCTGAAATCTGGATCACTTCGAGCCGATCTCATCGCTGAATTTGTCGGATGACCTCCACTTTGGGAGACTCTTCGACCTTCCTCGCTGGAATCGTAGCCACTGGAGCCATCACGATTTCTTGAAGGTGGTAGAACTCTTGGAAGTCCAAATTTTAAGTAGGTATAGGAATTATTAGCTAGAGGACTTTTTGGCCCATAACGTGGATGCCTCAGGATACTTTGTACAGTTGAATCTCGAAGTTGAAAGTTTCCATATGGAAGGGGAGACTTTTCAGCTGAGCCTAAAGCTGAGTCTGTGAAGTCCGAGTTCAGATTTTGCCTGGAAAGAAAACAAGATAGACATTGTATACGCAATAAATAAAATAAAAGAGAAATCTCGAAGATAATAAAAGACATTAAGATTGGAGATAATTCATCATTTTCTTTTAGCATTGATATCTGATATTAATCAGATGTCTTGTTTAACTAATGAACTATGTATAATATGTCGTAGGCATTCGCTGCCTAGCCCTAGGCATTCAGCCGACTGCCGGCGTTCAGAAGAATTTAGGACGAACTCTTTACCTGGCGTCCAAGTCCCTGGTTTATTGAGGGATTTAGAAGAATACTCAAACATTCTTCTAAACGCCTGATACGTTTTAGGCAATTAGAAAAAACCAACCATAGAGCATTAAAGCTTACATTAAATGGCTATTTAACATTTTATTTTATCTAATTAATGGAATATACTTTTACAAAATAATAAGAATAATTATTTTATGTCAAATATTTAAAAAGTCTAATTTTAAAACGAAAAAGATAAATTTTCTACAAAACAGTTAAATTTTCAACCCGAGAATATGAAATTTTAACAAAAAAGTTAATTTTCATCAATCAGTTGAATGTTCACCAAAATAGTTCAATTTTTAGTTTAGAAAATTAATTTTTAACAAAAAGAACGAATTTTCAACACAGAAGATTAAATTTCTACAAAAAAGACGAATTTTCAACAAAATACATCAATTTTTAACTAAATAGTTGAATTTTCAACCATGAATATTGCTACCAAAAAGTCGAATTTTCAACAAATTACATACATTTTCAACTAAATAGTTGGAACAATGGATGTGATACTAGTTCCTAAAATTTTTTAACTAAATAGTAGAATTTCTAAACTAAACAACAATTATTAAACAAAAATGGTGCATTTAAATTTATATTTAAGAGAATTAATTTTCAATACAAAAACGAATTTTTTACAAATCAGTTTAATTTTGTACCAAATAGATGAACTTTCTACCAGTGTTAAATTTTCAAGCGAAAAAGACAAATTTTCTACAAAACAGTTGAATTTGCGGTCCGAGAATAAGAATTTTTAAACAAAAATGTTAATTTACAACCAATCAGTTAAATGCTCAACAAAATAGTTAACATTGAAAAAAATTAATTTTTAACAAAAAAAAAGACGAATTTCCAAACAAGAAAATTAAATTTCTCCCAAAAAGACTAATTTTCAACAAAATACATACATTTCAAGTAAATATAGTTGAATTTTTAACCAAAAAGATTACTTTGCTACCAAAACAAAAAAACTAATTTTCAACTAAATAGTTTGAATAGTGGATGCGATGCTATTTCCTAAACAATCTTAATTAAATAGTAGAATTTCTAAACTAAACCAGATCAATTATCAACCAAAAATGGCGTCGTTAAATTATCATTTAAGAAAATTAATTGTCAATAAAAAATAACGAATTTCCTACAAGACAGTTTACTTTTGTACAAAATATTTGAATTTCCTACCAAAGCGTTGAATTTTCTACAAAACAGTTGAATTTTCAACCCGAGAATAAGAATTTTTAAACAAAAATGTTAATTTTCAACCAATCAGTTGAATGCTCAACAAAATAGTTAAATTTTCATTTAACAAAATTAATTTTTAACAAAAAAAAAGACGAATTTCCAACCAAGAAAATGAAATTTCTACCAAAAAGACGCATTTTCAACAAAATACATACATTTCAACTAAATATAGTTGAATTTTTAACCAAAAAGATTACTTTGCTACCAAAACAAAAAACGAATTTTCAACTAAATAGTTTGAACAGTGGATGCGATGCTATTTCCTAAAAAATCTTAACTAAATAGTAGAATTTCTAAACTAAACAAGATCAATTATTAACAAAAAATGGCGTAGTTGAATTTTCATTTAAGAAAATTAATGTTCAATAAAAAAAAAACGAATTTTCTACAAGACAGTTTAATTTTGTACAAAATAATTGAATTTCCTACCAAAGTGTTGAATTTTCTACAAAACAGTTGAATTTGCAACCTGAGAATATGAATATTCAAAAAAAAAAAATTTTTCAACCAATTAGTTCAATGTTTAACAAATAGTTAAATTTTCAGTTAAAAATTTTTTTTCGTCGGTTAAAGTTGAACTAGTTTGTTGAAAATTTATTTCTTTGAACGAAGGTTTATCTCTTTTATTTGAAAATTTAACTATTTTGTTGAAAATTAATTTTTTTGCTGAAAATTCATATTTTCTGGATACAAATTCAATTTTTGCACAGAAAATTCATATTTTTTGGTTAAAAATTCAATTTTTGTACAGAAAATTCGTCTTTTGGCTTGAAGGTTCAACAATTTAGATATACTTTTTTTTCCTTCATGACTGAAAAATCTTTATTTGTTGAAAATTCGTCTTTTTAGTTAAAATTATTTTTTTAAAATGAAATTTCATTTTTTTGGTGGAAATATCAACTATTACACTTTTTTGTTGAATATTCAACTTTCTAGGTTGAAAATTCGATTATTTTGTTCAACATTGAAGTGTTTTGTTAAAAATTCATCTTTTATGGTAGAAAAGTAATTTTTTGTTTCAAATAAATAAATTAAAAAATTTTTAATTTGTATCTGAAATATTGTTTTATTCTGTTCATAAAAGATCCTATATGTTAAAAATATTACAGGTTCTAAAATGCTGGTATTTGAATATTAATGGTCAGGGAAAATGAAAATCTGGTCAAGGAAAAATCAAGGAATTTTTTTAATGAAATTTTCGACCACCCTGCCTAATTCTACCAGCAATAACTAGCAAAACAGCAAATTGCAATTGATCTTTATGTCTTTCCCATAATGCGTTTGACAAAGTGAAACATAACTTCAAATTTAATTAACAATGGACATTTTTATATGTATGAGAATCAGCCGTCAAGCATGGAATCTACCAAATCTCATACAATTTTACATAAACCTACATTATATTATTGTTAAAAGAACTCACTTTATTGAAATGCCATCGTTTAAACAACTAAATAAAATGATTCATAAATGAACAATAAAAACCTTATCCTAACTATATTAGGGGCGAAATTAGTCCTAAAGGTGGTTATTATTTTGACTTTTTTTTCTTCCTACATTTGCTTAATTTATTGTCTTTAAATGCTATATACATCTTTCGTAAATATTTATATTATATGTATAAATATTTACATGTATAAGTCTTTAAAGCATGTATTATCTTAAATACAACAAATTTCCATTAGTTACAAGTCCCATATCTTATTATTTCTGGAAATCGTAAATTGCGTACAGTAAGAGGGGGGGGGGGGGCGTTAGAAATATTTTTACGGTTTGTTATGGGGGGGGGGGTCCTTGAGAGGGCCTATAATCCGTTACGTAATTTAAATATGGCCCCAAAACGAGAATCCCGATAATTGAAAGAAAGCTAGAAAGGGATTGTAAATACATTACAGGATGTGGAGAAAATTTTCTGGTTTTACTAGAACTAGAATCTGATCTGAGTGACTCACCTGTAGATCGACCATGCATGCAAGTCTTCACTCGCAGGTGGTTCGAAGCCCCGGGTGTCGAGTGCTCCAGGCACCGAGTACCGCCTTTCCAATTCCCAAGCTTCCGAACCCATTTTTTTCTTCTACTGCAAATTTAAAGGAAATCAATATTAGTTACAATTTTTCAAACAATTATTTAATCCTGATGATTAAAGAAAATTTAAAGAAGTTAGATATAAGAGAAGGGATTTAAATAAAAGCATGCGAGTAATAAAAAAAGAACATTTCAGGAAAGCACAACAGTATTCTAGAAAATTGAAATATTAAAATAAATATAATTTTCTAAAATCGTTAACATAAAATAAAATTGTTTTTTCTCATTACAATTTTAATAATTTGTAAAAAGTAAAAAAAAATTGTTTTCTGATAAAATCATTGTAAAACTAATAGGACAATAACTATTAGATAATTTCTCAAGAAAAAAATTAATCTTTAAATGGTTGAATTGAAGGGCGCTATAAGTGTTTACGTATCTCGCATTTTTTTATAAGCTTAAATTTATTTTGAATATACCGCTAAACGTAATTGGCGTCTCTCGTATAGCGCAGGCGTATGCACGCTGCTCCTGTCATGACGCCGTGACTCTCGCTCCTCTCGCGATTTTGCGTTTGTGAATAATTGGATTGTGACTTCAATTTATTGCAAGCTCAATGATTTTGGTCACTGGTATTATTATTTTTGGTGTCTGTTTAGTTTCTTTAAAATGAGTTTAATATTGAAGAATAAGTGAATAGTATAAAGGGTACTGGGAAAGTGTCCTCGAAAAAAGTTAGCTTAACCAAAATGTATTTTCAGAAAAATTAAACGTTTTCGAGGCTTATAGTAAGCGGAAACTAGCAAACGTACTGCAGAATCACCAGACTCGACTTGATTCTAAGAAATATGTATGTGCCTTTTCTTGTGCACAAATTTAAAATAATATAAAAATGTTGAAAACCTACAACTTCATGGTTATATGTAATTTGATGTATCGCTCGTAAAATTTCCACACTTCTTGTATTGTTCCATGTATTTAATAATTTATTATTTGATTTCAATAAAGGTCTCTTCATTCTAAAATCAGTTTTTAAATTTATTTAAAACTATCATTTGAAATAGTTACTAGCAATACATTTATCAATTCCTGTAGTTTTAATAATTGGCGAAAAATTTTGTTAAGCTTCTGATATCATAAATTGTTTCTATGAACGAACTAAATATATTAAAATTAAATAAATTTTGTTGCCACCTATTTTACTTTGGTTGATAAGAAAACATTTATTTATTGTTGAAAATCTCTGGAGTAATTTTTCTGCGTTACATTACACTCTCCAGAATTATTATATTGTATAATATTTATTCTACAATCTTCATGTTTTTAAATAAACGACAGTAATATGACGTCCGCCGTACCCCAGTGTATAGGGCATCACGCTCAAAATGCAACAGCCATTAATTAATTAAATGTCAAATAATGACTTAATAAATAATTTCAATAATAATTTATTTAAAAAAATTTTAAATATCAAAGAATCAAATTTTAATGAATAGATTTTCAAGACACTGATAAAATAAAAACAATAAAAAAGACAAAACTCAAATAGGGGACTTCTAAATCATTTTCGAATCACCCTAATGTTTATGGATCACTTTTTCCTGAAAAAATTGGCATATGTACTTGAAATTGCTTTAGCTTGAATCGGAGGAACATGTCGTGGTTTTTTTATCATGAAAAAACAATTTTTCCTGGTTTTTGGGGAATTGTGTCTAAAACGGTCACTCCTTCAAAATCGGTCAAACTTTAATAATTAACTGGTTAAAAGAAATAAACGACAGTTTTTTGTACGAAAATATTGTGAAATTCACACCGATGACAAATGATTTTAAACAATAAATATGTAAATTGACATTGTATTCTTTTTCTTTTTTTTGTACTTGGCGGCGATTCGTTAGAGCGAATCTTGATTTTGTTTAATATAAAATAATAAAATTGAGCTAAGGATTAGAAAATCAAGGTTTAGAGGGAAAGTCTACTATCAAAATCAATTTTTTTATTCAGCAGAGCCATATTTGACGATTTTTATATTGATATTTGTAATACAGGATACTAAAAAAAATAAGTGTACAGTGTTAAGTTCAGCAAAAAGTTTTAAATCAATTTTTCATTTGAAGAATTTTTTCAGATAAAAAATAAGGTTTTAAAAAAATTGGCAAAATGATATGGCTTGTAGAGAGAAAGTTAATTTTTGAGGTAGACTACACCATGAAGTTTGAAAGTTCTTTAAATTCTCTGGAGGTTTCCATATCTGAATCGTTCTCAGATTCTCAACTGGACCAATTTCCAAAGTGCCGAAATTTTTCATTTTTTGTTTTGAAATGTAAGAGCGGATTTTTTATTTTTAACATTTTTATTGAGTTGGAAGATAAAACATTTTATTTTTCAACTTTTAGCTGAATTAAAACAGGGATATTTTTTTTTTTAGTATTTTCATTGAGTTCAAAGGGAGAAAATTTTGACTTTTAACTATTTTCTGAATTGGAAGAGGGACATTTTTCATTTATAACATTTTAATTGAGCTTAAAGGGAGACAATTTTGGTTGTAATTATTTTCTGAATTGGAAAATGGCATTTTTTTATTAACAAATTTTTGATTACAGTCAACTTTGGATTACATTAAGTTGAAACAATTTTAGTTTTAAGGGCTTGAAATTTTTTGTATGACCGGGTAATATTAACATAAACAGATTCAATATCCTTCAATAACCCTCCAATATCTTTAATATTTCTTTTTCAGTATCTATTTTTCTCAGTGTAATGAGCAAATCCTAAAAAACGTCATTTGTTTTTGAAAATATAAATTTACAAAAGTGAGGGATGGTCGTGGGGGCCATAAGTTTTAGAACAACTCCGTCTGCTTGCGGGTTCGATTCCCGTCTCGCCCTCTTGAAGAGGCTCGGCGACCCACGTGCTGATCTAGATGAAGTGACGGAGGTCGTGACGCCCGCTTTGGCACCTATAGAGAAAAAGGTTCTCTCAAGTACTTAAAGCCGTTGTTCTTGGTGGTTCAGAATCCACCTTAAACTGTAGGTCCCCCTCCCACCGCCGAGCAAGTGTATGATAGGGGTTTACAGGAATAGAGGTAAAAGGAAAATGTAGAATGTTATGGGATACATTAGAAACTTCCATTCCATGCAAATTTTCAATTTATTTATCTTCTGTGCATTCCAGTAGAATTCCATGGGGTATTTTGTTTTTATGACTGACGTTAGTCATTAGACAATTTGAACGTCAGAGAGTAACTATTCGCTTATTTGGACTTTCAAAGAATATGCTTTGGTAGCGGTTGAGCTGCGAAGAAGAGGTCGTAAGGAAGTGTTGGCTAGAAAATAATACGAAGGCTCGATGCTTCGTTACAACACAAACGTTTTTCACTACACTTATAATGAAAGAAAAAGAATCCACGGAAGTGAAAAGAGAAGCATCGCAATTTTCAGACCAATGACTGAGCCACTCATAAAATTATAGCTCTTTTTTGGCATTGACTTTTTCCATACATTCCATTCAATTTCAGTAATAGAGAAACGTTTCCTACAGACTTAAAGAATCCCTCTTCTAACAGATCGTGGGAAAACATTTTACTAGTTAGAGGATTTAATTTACTGAATTTATTTATTTAAATTAATTTCCGAACATTATAATAATTTCAGAACGTCTCAAAATTGAGGGTCCATTTCTTTAATCCATTTTGAAAATTTTAATATAATGGGGCAGCCCATAAACTATGTAGCCAAATTTAAGGTGGGGGGAGGGGGGAGGGGTATGTCGTACGATAAATTTCAACAAAGTTTGCGAATATTGCGAATGATGGCCTTTAACGGCCCAGTTCAATAATAACTTCATATTAGTTTAAAAATCACTTTCAGATTCCCCTTTTCCCCGTGTTTTCAAGAAACTTCCTCTGTTTCTGTTTTTTTTTTTTTGCTTAAACGTGAATTGAATTATAATAGAACCCAATTAGAAAATCCAATTATTTTTGTTTAAAAGATAAATTTTCTTTGGTTGTAAAGTCTACTATTATATTTTTGGTTCAGAATTCGTCACGTTCGGTTAAAAATACTACTATTTGGTTGAAATTTTAATGATTTTGTTGAAAATGCAACTTTTCCCCTGAAGTCATCTTTTTGGTGAAAATTCAACTACATACTTGGTTTAAAGTTAAACTACTTTGTTAAAAATTCATTTTTTCGGTTGAAGATTCATCTGATTTGTTGAAAATTTGACTATTTTGTTGAAATTTCTTTTCTATTTCGATTGGAAAATGGTATTTTTTAGTTAAAAATTCAACAATTTTTTTGAAAATTTATCTTTTCTAGTAGAAAATTTATCTTTTTCCGTAGAAAGTTAATCTTCTTGGTTAAACAAATTATCTTTTTGATTGAGATTTCAAACATTTGGTTGAATGTTGAACTCTTTTGTAGAAAATTCATTTTTTTAAGACTCATCATTTTTGTTGAAAATTAATTTCTTTGTTTTGTAAATTGAACTATTTTGTTGAAAACTCGTTTATTTCTTTGGTTGATAATTAATTTTTTCTGAAAATGTAACTAATCCATATATGGGTAAAAATTGATTTTTTACATTCTCATTCTAATGAGAAGGTATTGGTTTTATGTAAAATTTGACATAGTCGGTTTTCATCAAATCTCCACGTTTTGAGACCTCCTGAGTCAGAAAAAACGATTTTTACGAAGGTGTCTGTCTGTCTGTAGTCTGTCTGTCTGTCTGTCTGTCTGTAGCCACGATAACTTTCGAAAAAATGATCAGATTTGATTGAGCTTTGGCACACTTTTTTATGGCCGAAAAATAGAGAACGAGTTCGTTAACCAGCTATTTTGGATGAAAATCCAAAAAGTGAGCACATTTTGAAAATTTTTGAGACCACTTTTTTGGAAGATTTGAAAATTCTATGTACGGTTATTAGTAGTACGCAAAATGACGAACAAAATATTCTTATGACTTTTCGTGATAAAAAAAAAAATACTGGAGTTATAGCATTTTCAAAATTCCAAAAAACAAACGAAAATGATCATTTTAAGCCGAAAAACGCACGATATGAAAAAAAGTCAAGAGGAGAAAAACGTTGATTCCTGAACACCCTATAATATTTTCATGACAACTTTTTGAATTTTTCGAAAAATAAAAAATTCAAATTTTGATCGCACAAAAAATTAATGAAAAATCAAAAAAGCCATTTTGCTGTAAAACTATGCAAGATACCAGAAAAGGTCTTTTCACCAAAATTGTGCACCTAAAAAAGATCTACAAATTTCTTATCATTCACTTCTTGATATGACGCGTAGTTTTTGTTTTATTCGTAAAAAACAGCATTGAAAATAGAAAAATCAAATTTTCAGACGAATATTACCAGCTACGAAAAAATGACCGAAACAAAATTTGTTCATCCAAGGAAGAGGTAAAAATTTATTGTGACTCATGTTTCGATAGGATGCGTGGTTTTTGTTTTATTCGTGAAAATAACATTGACAGTAAAAAAAATCAAATTTTTGAAAAAACAATGCAAGGTACGAAAACATATAAATGAAAAAAAATTGTGCATTCAAAAAAGACTTACACACCCGTAATCAATTTTTGTGGTAAGAATATATTCAAAATGAAAAAATTAACTTTTTTGATAAACGGCACAAGCTAAAATAAAATGTTAACTAATAAAATTTGTCGCCTGAATTATATCATTACTTTTCGTTTGAAATCAAATACAAATTTAGTAATTTGTATATGAAGAACATATAACACGAAGCACAAAGTGCGCGCTCAGTGTATTTACCAAATCGCACGCCGTAAGTGCGCTCAAACTTTTTTGTTTCTATCATACGGTTCAAATGATTTTCAAATCAAATATCGAGCGCGAAGCGCGAGTGTCTGGATGAGAATGTGTTCCTTAAGATCGATAGAACCTTGAGTAAATAAAGTTCCTTTTCAGTCTAAAATAAAAGCAAATTTAACAATCACTTAATATGTAGAGGTTTTAATAATTTTATAATATTTGCAAACAAACTTTTTGTTTTCATCGAAGTCGAACACGAAGTTCAAAAATCTAAAGGAGCCTAGCGTAAAGCGCGATGCAAATACGCCCGAGCGCGTAGCGCGAGGTGAATACATAATCGAGCGCGAAGCGCGAGATAAATATATGATCGAGCGCGAAGCGCGAGATCCAACAGTCGCGCGCCCTAGGCGCGCTCAAACTTGCGAGCGAAGCGAGCCGCGCGCGAAGCGCGCCATGAGAATGTGCCCGCGAAGCGGGCAGATTTTTAAATTGAAAATTGATCTTTTCTAGGCTAAAATTTAACTAATTAGTTGAAAATTCATGTCTTTTGTTGTAAATTCGGCTTTTTCGTAGAAAATTAATCTTCTCGCTTAAAAATTCATTCTGTTTGGTTAGCAGTGCAACTGCTTGGTTGAAAATTAATCTGTTTTCGTTGAGGAATCAAGTATTTTTTTGAAAATTCATCTTTTATGGTTGAATTCAACTGCTTTTTATTTCAAATTAAAATATTTTTTAGTTCAGATATCAACTATTATATGTTTCATTTGCAATTCATATTTTTTGGTTGAGGATTCATCACTATAGTTGAAAATTCAACTAATTGGTTTTAAATGAACTTTTTTGTTGAAAATTCATATTTTCGGGCCGAAAATTTAACTGTTTTGGTAGAAAATCAACCTTTCTAGTTAAAAATTAAACTATTTATTTGAAACTTTATCTATTTGCTGGTAAATTAACTTTTTTGTTGAAAATTCATATTTTTGGTTGAAATTTCAATTATTTTGTAGAAAATTCGTCTTTTTTGACTTAAAAATTCAACAATTTGGCAGAAAATTAAACTATTTGGTTGAACCTAAAACTATTTAGTTGAAAATTTAATTATTTAGTAGGAAATTCACTTTTTTGTTGAAACATCATATTTTTGGGTTGAAAATTCAACTGTTTTGTAGATAATTCGTCTTTTTGGCTTCAAAATCCAAAAATTATGTTTAAAATTCGTCATTTTTGGTAGAAAATTAATCTTCTTAGTTAAAAATGCATCTTTCTGTGTAGAAAATTAAACTTATTTGTTCAAATTTCATCTTTTTGGTTGAGGATTCAGTTATTTTATTAAAAGTTTATCTTTTTTTGTTGAATTCAACTGGTTGAAAATTCTTCTTTTTTTGGTTAAAAATGTAACTATTCTATTTTTGGTTCAAAATATATCCTTTGAAAGGTGAAAAAATTAACTATTCCGTAGAAAATTCATGTATTTGTTTTAAAATTCATCTTTTTGAGTAGAAAATTAAACTTATTTGTTGAAATTTCATCTTTTTGGTTGAAGATTGAGCAATTTGATTAAAAGATCGTCTTTTTGCTTTCTCATAGAGGAAGCTTTATAATGGTAACAATTTTGAATTTTTTAAAATTCATTTGATTAAACGTTCCCCAATTTAAAAATGTCTAATACAATGTTCTAAGTAATTGTCCGGATGTATGTGCGTGTGTGGGTAGATTCGAGGATGTCACACTTTTTTGTGAACACGATAACTTGAAAACGGTTGCAGATGAATTGATGAAATTTTGAGGGTTTATTTTCACCACTAAAATTAAAATTTAAAGTAAACAAAAAGTAAAATCTTTTTTATTAACATAATTTAAAGTTGTTTAAAGGGAAAGGGAAAGTGTGCGTCAGAACTTTCCCCTTCCCTTTTCCAGCTCGAATAATTACCAGTTCACATACAAAACTCAATTTGTCTGATTTATCATTGTATTTAAAAAATTTGTTGTATTATTTTGTAATTTTGTATTTTTTGTAAATTTCTATTTTTAAATTTATCAAAATGAAAACTTTAGTTTGTCTATTATTTAAAAACCCACTAATGCTTCCTCTATGAGGAAGCAAATACATTTGCTAACGGGCAGCAACGTGCTCGTGAAATGAGCACCTTATAAATATAAATGCAAACAAAGTGGAAACACTCGAGATCAAATTCACAGCTAGTCTGGTTTAATTGAACTGGTTGAAATTAGTTTTTAAAATTAAAATTTAAGGATTCCATTTTTGGTTGAAAATTTACCTTTTTTTAAAAAAAAATTTAACTGTTTGGTTTAATTTTCATCGTTTTTATTTAAAATTAACTTTCCTCTTCAAATGTTATCTTTTCCGGTTTAAAAATCGACTGTTTTTTAAAATATTCGACTTTTTAGCTTGAAAAATTAACTCTTTTTTTAGAATCCGTCTTTTTCGGTACTATTTTATTAAAAATTCGCCTTTTGTAGTCAAATTGAACTGGTTAAAAAATTTTTTTTTTTTGGTCGACAAGTAATTTTTAAAGTGAAAATTTAATGATTTCATTTTTGGTTGAAAACCTATCTTTTTTAGTTCAAAATTCAACTATTTCATTGAAAGTTCATTTTTGTAGGTTTAAAATTCAGCTATTTGGTTAGAATTCAACTATTTTGTTGAAAGTTTAATCATTCTGTTGAGAATTTAACTATACTGTTAATGTCATCTTTTTTGGCCAAAAACTCAACTTTTTTTGTTAAAAATTCGTCCTTTGGATTGAAAATTCATCTTTTATGGTAAAAAAAGTCGTCTCTTTCTTTGTTGGATATTAACTTTATTATTGAAAATTAAAATTTTTGGTAGAAAACCTTTTTTGGTTAAAATCCAACTATTTAACAGTTTCCCCGGTTTTGAGAGCATTTTGCGCTGTGAAGTCTGACATTTTAATATTTTTAATGATTCTCGATTCATTACCGAAACCTATAGTCATAAACGTAATTTATGGACGGCCCCTAATCTTGAACTGAAGCCCTACCAAATGCAAAAATGTAGGAAAAGACTTTTTAATTTTTGTTTCCGCAATCGTAATGATATAAATAAATTTTTGCAAGGATTTCCTTAAGCCTTGAGCTCAAGAGGGAAGAACTGTAGAAGGGACGTAACGAATAGCTCCTGAGGAAGGCATGTAATAGGTGAAACGAATCTTCGGAAATTCCAAGAAGGTGCGTAGACGAACAATTTGCAAGCAAGCGGCAAGCCTCGGCAATAGTCTGCCAAGAAAACTGCCGAGAATCGAACAAAGGAGATCCATGGCTCGCAAATTTTATAAATTTGTCACGAGTTGGAACCTATTGTGTTGGCCGACCAGAACAAAAGTCAGGAAGATGTACAAGATACGTTTAAAAAAGACACCTTGAATTTTAGCGAGACAACAGGATTTCTCCATGACGCATTCCTGCTGCTGACAATAAAATTGTCATCTAATCGAAGAAGAATCAAGGCCGTCTTTCAAGGCACATTGTTCTAATTCCAATTTCACTAACATCCAGGGCTGCCACAGCCTAATTTGCTTGAAAAAAAATGACAAAGTGACCACCAATAGTTACTAATGTTGTTCTTAATTCAAATGAATTCAATGCATTTTATTAGAATTCAACCCTTCTGAAAAAAGTATAAAAAATGATCAAATTTGACAGATTCTCTATCCAGACTAAAGATGATATTGAATAAAATTCTATACATTTAGGGAAAATTCAATCAAAATATATGAAGGGGTAAAACTTAAATAAAATTCTCTAAGCACATTTGATGCAAATCCTATCAAACTGAATCAAATAAATTACACGAATTAAATTAACTATCAGCACATTTCATAAAAATCTCATCTAATTCAATCAAACGAATTTCAAGAATCAAAATCTATTAGCATATTTCATAGACACAAACGGTCAAGTTTTTGATAGGTACAAGACTTGCATCAAATCATGTGTTTTGAAATAAGGACATTTCCATCAAATTCTATCCATCGAGAAATCTTATAATTTTCTATCAACAAATTCTCATGTGTATTTCGCTATAAAATTTTATCCACACAGAACTTGTAGCAAGTACTATCTTCCAGAATTTCGAAAATTTCGATCAAATTCTATCCATCGAGAAACCTTACACTTTTCTGTCAACAGAATCTCATTCAAATTCTATCGAATCTTATTGGTGCAGGACTTGCATGAAATCCTATGTTCCGAAATCTTGGAAGATTTTATCCAACTCTACCCGTCGAGAAATCTTCTAGATTATTATAGACGAAAATGTGATTAACCAAAAGACTTCTCAAATGAAATGTCTATTACTGAAATAAAGCATTTTCACTTTTTCTAGCTTTTTCTTTAAACAAGGAGTGTTTAGTTTTAATTTGTAAATAACAATATAAAGAAGCTATGTTCATAATTCTAAATTCTAAAGTCATATCCAGGAAAATCACTGTAACCTCTGTCACTTTCTATAGGAATCTTAACTTTAAACAGCAAACATTCTTAATTAAAAAAGCCCATAGATCAAATCGACAATACGTTGCTTTCTCTGGTATATATAAGCTAACAACAACCATATTGAAAACTGGGGTACAAATAATAAACGGTACTTAACAAAAATTGCTGTTTAAACCAAATCAATTATTTTGTAATACAAACCACTTTTTTAGTAATCACAAACAAATTTTTGTAAAACGAACAAAAACTGCCCCACCAAGTTATTTTGTTACCGTAACTTCTTTTCCCAATGAAGTCTTCAAAATGGGACAATTTTGAAATTGAAATTGTGACAAAGAATTAAAAAGCAATAACATCCATCATCTCGAGTTGAAATATGACTGGTGAATTCTTCGCTTTGATAATAACTCTTCCATGTACCGTATAGTAAAGTGTTTTTCATTTTTTCGCAGTGGCAGATTACCGTTTCAATTACGTGTTTCAATACCTTGCACATGGCTTCTGAGTCTAGATATATGGTAATTCGCGGATTGAAAATTACGGATGAAGAACTGTCATCGTAATGCTCAAGGCAATGGCATTTCGATTATATGGTGATCGAGTATAATTTACTTCCGTAAACAGAGGGGAAAATACAAAGAAGAAATGAGAAAAGTAGCAGATTCATGCTATCCTCTAAAGTTCATTAAAACGAATTGACGCCAATGAACAGCTGCCACAGTACATTTAAGTCGACCTAAACCGTTAAGTGAGATGCTGCTGTTATTTCTCGATCGCATGCAACACGTGTCAGGTGTATATCCAATATTACAAACTAAGAACGCTCTTATAAACGTGATTTATATATGAGTTTTACTCTGGAAACGTTACAAGAGATGAGTACTACTTAGAACATTTCTTTGGAATCCCCGTTTATTTCAATTTTCAAATTCAAGCCAGAAAACTAAATCTCGGAAAGGCTAGAACCGTTGGAAATAACCTTTTGTTATAATATTTCATTACAAATTAAGGCCGGTCGGTAACCACGTTTTTCTGTTTTCGTCGACAAAAAGTATCGAGGGAACTTCCGATTTGAAACAACAGATTTGAAAAAAAAATTGAATTTTTTCCTCATCATCTAGTCAGTCTTTTCGGGCCCTCATCGAGTGCTGGCTAGCCCGTCATGACCAATCATTTTTCTAAAGGTCTACCTCAAATATTTTTTGCACATTTCCATAAAAAGCCAGTATGTTTAAAAGTACCAAAAATGAAAAATGAACATTAAAAAAAACATCTAAAACAGATTTTCACAAAACCGACTGACTAGCGCTAAATTAGCTCGTCCAGACTATAGCGTTTGACCAAACAATAACGTTTCACTTCTACTCAGCGCCATAACAGACCGTCTTGAGAACTCCACATCCTGAACCCGAATAGTTCCCCGATAATATAACATTTTCAAGAAATGTTCGAGTCTATAATTAAATTAAGGCTGTGGCTAGTCGTCCCGAAAAATTGGGGGAGTTGGAAAAGGGGATGGACTAGTCGTCCCGAAAATTCGGGACGACTAGCCAAGCTTATGAAAAATACTTCGCTACTCATCCCGAATTTCGGGATTTAGTAAATTTACATTACGAATTATTATCACAATTTGCAAATTATTAAATCGAAAAAAATAAATTCAACTCATTAGTTATTTTTCTCCATCTTATTTTTGTCATAGCAATAGTTTTAATTAGGGACTTAGCTGCTATAGTTTAAAAACCTAATTTTTATTTACAGTCTATCTTCCGACTATTAATTCTTAACTTATTTAAGCAGATTTTAAAAAATCACTAAAAATATTTTAGATATTAAAGCGTTATTTTTTTCATACCTTATTCTCTATGTCTAGTAATACTATAAACAATTTGAAAAATGTACAACTTGAATGAATCATTCAGCAAAGGAAAAGGCACGAAAGAAAACCAGTTTTGTAATTCTTTTTACTTCTCGTGTTGAAAAGACCCGCACACAGTTTAAAGTAGACAGTGTCTTATCTATGCAAATTTAAGCCAGTATAGTGCAACCGTTGTCAATGCTATCTGCACCCACATTAAGGTATTCTCAGACAAGCCACAGTTTTATTACTTTAGGAATCGTAAAACAAGCTTTTAAGTGCAATATTTTAAAATAAATGTGTAAATAGATGCTAGACCTTTATTCTTTATCACTATTGTTGATTGTAAATAATCATAACGAATACCTCGTCCCGTACTTTACTTTAATTTATACCCCTATAATACCCCAATGTACGTATATTATATTAAGGGGGCAAAACAAATGAAATTTCAAATTATTGGAAATCTTCAAGACCACCTCTTAGCTCGAAAAATAATTTATTGATCAATGAATTATGCTAACTAAAACGAAGAAAACGTCAAACCTTCTTCAATAGTTTGATACTTTTGTCAGAAGCAAGCAAGTAATAAATTCTTGTAAATAAAAAAAATGTACCTACAAAATTAAAATCTGTTACGAATACATTTTTGAATTAAGCAATATTTTTTTTATTTAAAAGAACTTTTTTGCAGCTGTTTCCCAGGGTTCTCAAAGTAGATTTTCCCACAATTAATACAGCGTATCACTTGCTATTATCCAAGTTTAATCTCTAACAAGTAATTAGAGACAAACGTGAGACACAAAATAATAATTAAAATTCCGCTCTTTTGACTTTTTTTAGAGAAAAGGGAGGCAGCACTCTATCAACATCCCGTACTTCTTTGATTGTAGATTAATTGAAGGTGGCAGTAAGACAACATAACAGTTATTGGGTATAATTTTATAATCGCAACGTTTCAAGTCTTCAAGTATATCCGGATACTCGAGGAATGTTGTCTTCCCCTCCAATCTTGATTGTTGAATCAGCAAAAGTAAGAGAACTTCAAACTCCAAATCGATTGAGAAACAACTAAACAAGAATTTTACTATTAATAAATAATTCCGACCACAAAACTGGAATTTAGAGTATGATTCAGAGGAAATTTTTCATTTTGTTTTGAAATACGCTAGAACAATTATTGCGATATTTAGTCATTCTTTAAAATAAAAATAATGTATGGGTACCCTCAAACGGGGTCATTTCGGACATGTGAGGTAAATTCGGACATTCGTAAATTAGTAGTTTAAATTACTTAAGGGGATATGAACCAAAATATAGAATTAGTTAATAAATAAATCTTAATAGAGCCTTAACTGATTCTAGATTCTGCTTAAAACCCCTTAAATAATTTAAAATATCAATTTAGGAATGTCCGAATTCACCGCACATGCCCGAAATTACCCCGTTTGACGGTATGTTATTGCATACAACATCAAACGCTTAAGATTTCAAGTCGAAATATAATGCATTTTCAACAAAAGAGATGAATTTCAACTAAAGCGATGAATCTAAAAAAATGGAGTTTTAACAAAGAAGTTAAACTTTCAACCATGTAACAGAATTTTCAATAATAAAAAATTAATCAACAAAAAATATAATAGCTGATATTTCAATCAAAGAAAGACTTTAATTTTAAATCAAAAACAGTCGAATTCGACCAAAAACCAACCAAAAACGTAATAATTGATATTTCAATCCAAAAATGTTTTAATTTTAAATCAAAAACAGTTTAATTCAACCAAAAAAGACTAATTTTCAACAAAATAGTTGAATCCTCAACCAAAACACATTAACTTTTAACCAAACAGAACAGAACCAAAATTTCAACTAAATTGTTGAATTGTTATACCGAAAAGGCAATTTTTTTTATAAAACGGTTGATTTTTTCAGCTAAATAGATGAATTTTAAAATAACAACGATCAAATTTCAACCAAAAATGGAATAGTTAAATTTGCAGTTAAAAAAATTGATTTTCAACAAAAAAACGAATTTCCAACAAAGTAGTTCAATGTTCAAATAAAGAGATGGACCTTCATTTAAAAGAATTTTTAACAAAATAGTCTAACTTTCAACCAAGTAGTTGCATTTTCAATCAAAAAGATAAATTTTCTACCAAACATGATAGTGCCAATCCATAAAATACGTAACACTACGAAAAACTACAGGGAAAAGTTGAAAAAAGCGTGACATAAGGGGGGGGGGGGGGTCAAAATTGTCGGAAAATTGCGTGACGTAATTTATGGATGGCCCCATGCATCTACAACAAAATACATACACTTTCAACAAAATTGTTAAATTTCTAATAAAAATGATCAATTTTCAACCAATAATGGAATAGTTGAATTCTCAGTTAAACAATTAATTTTTAACTAAAGAAACGATTTTTTGACAAAATAGTTCAATTTTCAACCAAAGAGTAAGAGATGGATCTTCAACTAATAACATAACTTTTCAAAAAAGTAGTTCAATTTTCAACCAAGCAGTTACATTTTCAAACGAAAAGATTAATTTTCTACTAAAAAAGACGAATTTACAACGAAATACATGAATTTTCAACCAAATTGTTGAATTTTCAACTAAAAGCTATCAATTTTCAATCAATAATGGAATGGTTAAATCTTCAAGCAATAAAATGAATGTTTAACAAAGTACTTCATCTTTCAACCAAGTAGTTGCATTTTCAACCAAAAAAGATGAATTCTCAGTATAAAATTGAATAGCTGATTATTGAACTAAAAACGATCAATTTTCAGCTGAAAATGGATTAGTTAATTTTTCAGTTAAGGTAGTTTGTCGGCCAAAAATGAGGTGTCTGGAAATAAAAAGTTTTCTAAGATTTTAAGAATTGAAATGATATTATCGCCGTGTTTTATGAAAGAAAAAACATGATTGTTTATGAAAAAAGTTTCAAACTTTCAAAAAATAATTATTTTAACAATCATTTCGTAATTTCATTTTTTCTTATGTCGCTTCTTACCCATTTTTGGAAAATAGTAGAAAATAAGTATATCATGGCTCATTCTTTCGGGGAAAACAGTCCTTACAACTCTCCTGTTTCCAATTTTGAAAATGAGTAATCAATCTTCAAATGTGGTTATTTATTTAGACAATTTTTCGTTTATAAAAATTTTTTTAACGATTTCAGACATAGAAAAATCTACGTTCTAAATTTCAAACAGTAGAATTTTAGAGTATGTTTTTCTCAAAAAAATTCATCATTTACAAAAATTCAAACATTATTTTTAAAAAACTGGCAAGAAGCGATAGTAAGGAAAAATTTATTTGCGAAAAACATTTTTTAAATCAGTTTTTTTTTGTAATTTTTTTAATTAAAAATAATGTTTTTTATTTGAATAGACACCGTCAGTAATATTATTTTGATTCTAAAAATCATAGAAAAACAATTTTTTTCAGATCTGAGTTTTGTCACAACTACCTTAAAAAATTATTTTTCAAGAGAATAGTTCAATCATCAACCAAATAGAATTTTTAACCAAAAGAGATGAATTCTGCATCAAAAATAAACTAGTAGAATTTGTAATTAAAATTAATTAACTTTCAACCGACAATAGTTGAATTTTCTTATTGGGTTTCATTAATTCAGTTCGCATTTGAGCTAAAAAATCAGAAAAAGGGAAGTTTCTTGAAAACAGAGGAATAAAGAGGAATTCTTTAAAAACTGGGGTAAAAATGGGAATAGAGGAAAGAGTGCGAAGATTCTTAATTTAATGCTTTATTAAAATAAAATCACTATAATTTTCATTTTTTCAAGCATTTCAAAAAATTTGTATTTTCATTTATATTTTCCATGTGTGATATCACGTTCCGCATTACCCCCCCCCCCTCGGTCACAAATCGTCCCAAACCCTGTTACCCCCCCCCCCCCCGACAGTGTGACGTAATTTTTGAACGGCCCCTTATCAAATAAAAGCAACTTGTCAACTTAATAATGATTTTAATGAAATATTATAGATTTTAAATTCAATTTTTCTTTTCTATATTCAACTTAAATCACTTTCGATTTGAAGAAATTTAAAATCAAGGAGATTCCCTTTAAGATTATTTAAATTTCAGACGCTGCCAATTTGAATTAAGGAATGCTTATATCATTTTAATGAAAAAAGTTAAAAATCTTTCAATCTAAACCAATTTAGGATTTGAAGCTCTAAAAAAATGAGATTCAAATTGATAGCTTTTCTAATTATATCCTTGGAATATGAAAAGAGAATTTTAACAGATTGAATTTGAAGAAATTCCAGGTCATTCATATTCAAAGACATTCACATTAAAGAACTGGAATTAGGACACTTTCAATATGAAGGATTTATATCTTAAGATCTCGTGATTACAAAATTGAAACAGCAAATGTTTTCCTTTTTTAATTCTTTCAAAGCTTGATGAATAAATCATTGAAAATGATAAGAGACAAAAATGGGTTAAATGTAATATAATTACATAATTTCCTTAGTTGGGTTTTTCGTTTCATAATCAGATTTAAAATATTATATCCTATAATAATTTTAGAACTCTAATTAAATTGTTTCGGCTCTCTGTGTTATGTCAGCATCAGTTTCTGTTGTCTCAGCACCGTCATGCTACGTTAACAAAGTTGTTGACCGAGTTTTACAACATTATAATCATAATCCAAAGGCGAATTTTGCCTTTTCAGCAACTTCCTTCCACAGCTTATAATATTGAATTGCAAAGTAAAGTTATATTAGTTCTAATGATTTATTGATTTAAGGATCTACTTCATTAAACCATATTTAATACATTTTTAATCCAGTATTCATAAAAGAGATAAAAAATGAATTTTCCTAATCTGAAAACATGTAAATTATATAAGAACAGATCCAAATTGAAGAAATTCGAGACAGAAAGACCTCAAATTTAAACATTTCACGCTCAGACTTTACAAACTGAAAACGTTAAAACTTCTGATTTAAAAAAATATTAAAATTGAACCCATAGACGAACAAATTTGCGAAATCTACTTTAGAGAATTACAAACCTGCTCGTTTACTTTTCAACTTGAAGAAACTACATTTTAAAACGCTCAAATTTAAATTTAAACACTTTAACTTTGAGTTTGCAACATTAAAAAACATAGAATAATTTAAACTGTCATTAGAATATAAAAACATCTTACAGTGAAATTTGTTAGCTTAAGGGCATTCAAATTCCGAAACTTTTAAATTGACAAAAAGAATTAAAAGCTTTAAATGAATTGACGCTAAACCGAATTCAACTATTTAAGATTGTTTAACCTTAATAACAATAATTTTAACGTCTTCCATTTTGAAACTTTTTGCGATAAAAAACACCCCCCAATGCAAAGTGCTGTAGTGCCAGAAATTTAAATGTGAAGAAATATGAATGGAATTAAAACTAAAATTATACTTAATTGAAAAAAATCAAATTGAAGCACATTTATACTGCGTGAATATGACTTTCAGTGGCTATTTCCAGTTTATTCTTTTGAATTTTCTGAACTTTTGTCAATCAAAATTTTAATTCAAAAATTATTTTTAAAAGAGAATCCTTAAATTGTAAATTATTCTTTAACTCTTTTACCAAATGTTTTTAAAATGACAAAAGGATTCTATTCATAATCCCTTGACAATATTAAATAAGGTCTTTTCAAATTCCAAATAAGTAAGTTTTGTTTCATGATAAAATTTTTTCTGATTGTTTCTAAACTATACTGATAAGAAAGAAAATTTTAATTGTAAATGATTTTTTAATATTAGGAAGTAATTCTGCTCTTAACATTTTGCTTCCGCACTATACATTTTTTTTTAGTTAAAAAATTCAAAATATATCGTAAAAGAATCTGGAAGATTTTAAGACAATTTTTTTAACTTTGCAGGATTTTAAAATTTTTTTGGAAATTTTAAAATTATTTAAAAAGAAAAAAAATTTAAAGTTTTTAAAAGATTTAAAAAATGTAGATTTTTGAAGATTTTGAAGAAAGAAGCTTCTTGAGAACTTCAAAGGTTTCAAGAGAATACAATTTTTTTTAAACATTCCTGGGAAAGTTTCAAATGATTTTTTAAAAGAAATTTTAACAGAAAAATAAAAAAGATTTAAAAATATTTCAAATGATTCACTAAAATTTCAAAAAAATATAGCAGGTTTGAATTTTATAAAAAAATGGACTAAGCAGTGTACAATATATTTAGAAGCTTTGAAAAGGTTAAAAAATAATTTAAAACTTAAGTGATTTAAAATATATATAAAACAAAATACAGATTTTTGAAGATATTGAACGGAAAATGTTTTTTGAGAATTTTGAAAGGTTTCAAGAGAATCAAAAATTTGTCTTATGATTTCTATACGAAAATTGAAAATGATTTTTTATTCAATACACTCCAAAAAATTTCAAAAGATTTCCAAAATTGTCAAAAAAGAATCTGGAAGATTTTAAGGCTTTTTTTAGGTTTGAAAGCCTTTTCAACATTTTAAGAAAAACTTGAACTATTTTAAAAGATATTTAGAAGTTTTGACAAAATTAAAAAAGTAATTACAAATTTTAAAAAATTTCAAAAAATGTTAACATTATTATATAACTGTGTTTAATGAGCCGTTTACACTGTGCAATTCTGTTACACAAGTTGACTTTTTTTTAGTTTATGTTTTTAAAGATTTTCTATAAAAATGTAGATTTGTGAAGATTTCGAAATGAAGCTTTTTAATGATTTTGATAGGTTTGAAGATAATAAACAAATTTTCTTGAGATTCCTGAGAAAATTTTAAGTGATTTTTTATTTAGAAAAATTAACTTTTGAAGATGATTTAAACAGATTTCCAACATTTCGAAAAAAAACAATTTTTTTTTAAATTTTGCAGTATTAAAAAGAAATCCGGAAAAATTCGAATCATTTTCAAAGATATTTAAAAGGTTTAGAAGATTTTAAAAGATTCAAAAATAATTTAAGATTTAAAAATTTTTCAACAAAATGTAGATTTTTGAAGAACTAAAAATAAATACATTTTTTTATGATTCCTGAAAAAATGTTAATTATGTTAACCGAAGAGATGTATCTTTAAAAGATGCATTTTTATAACAAAACTGTTGAATTTTGAAGTCGAACAGACTATTATCTACAAAACAGATGAATTTTCAACACCGAAATATGATTTTTCAACAAAAAAGGTATTTTTTTACTAAATAGTTACGTTTTAAAATAGTTTAATTGTAAATCAAAAAGTTGAATTTTTTACCAAAATAGTTGAGTTTTCAACCAAAAATATGAATATTCATCAAAAAGTTAATTTTCGACCAGTTAGTTTAATTTCCAACCAAATACATGAATTTTTAAGCCAAAAAGACGAATTTTCTACAAAACAGTTGAATTTTCAACCAAATAGTTTATTTTAAACTAGGAAAAATCATCTTGCAATTTAAAATATCAATTTACAATTTAAAATATTAATTTTTAACCGAAAATGGAATAGTTACAATAGATACATTTTAAATCAGAAATGTAATAATTAAATTTGTAGTCACAATATTTAATTTAAACCAAAAATTAAATGCATTGTCAACAAAATAGTTGAATTTTCGACCAAAAAAAGATTACTTTTTAACAAAACAGTTTCATTTTCGCAAAAGAATTATATTTTCAACCAAATAAATTTTAACTAAACGGGATGAATTCCGAACCAAAAATATAATAGTAGACTTTTCAACCAAAAAACTGAACTTTTAACCAAAAATAGTTGTATTTTCTTACTGCGGTTCTATTAATTCAGTTCGCATTTAAGCGAACAAACTAGAATAAGGGGAAAAAGGGGAAGTTACTGAAAAAAGGGGGAAAATAAGAATTATCAAAAAAGGGGAAAAGAGGGGAGTAGGAGAACGAGTGTAAAGTCTGGAATATGAGAGTGATTTTCAAATTTATTAAGTTATTATTGAACGAAACTTTGTTAAAATTTATCATGAGGAAACGTACTAAACGTTATCTACGTTCGTAACGTTACTTCGACAGACCCCACCCCATCTCGTTACCAACTGTAGTTTTTTGGTCGACCTTTTCTATCCTCTTAATCATTTTAATAAAGAACTCTTCGATATGCTCTCTTAAACTAAACCAGTTAAATTTTCACTAGTTGAATCAGTATTTTGAGTTATCACTGGTGAAACAGTGATTTTCCGATTTTTACTGGGTGAAACAGTAAGTAACTCAACTAAAACAGCGTTACTGAATATACCAGTGACGCCAAATGATAGATTCAACCAGTGATATAGCGCTCCACGCGGCTAGGATATGAACCTCCAGTCGTCTGGTACGCGCGTGTCGCTGGTCGGGTTTTTGCATTTATCGAGTAAAAAAGAACTTTATTTTGCGCTAGTAGTGTTATAAATATTTGGCGCCTGGCTGCAATAAGCAGGGGATATAATATCTTTCGGTTGAAAGCGGGGAGGCCTCTGGTCACTTGGGTTTGAGTTTGAGCGATGCGACACGTTGAC
The DNA here is from genome assembly GCA_932195095.1 of Andricus curvator. Taxonomy (NCBI): domain Eukaryota; kingdom Metazoa; phylum Arthropoda; class Insecta; order Hymenoptera; family Cynipidae; genus Andricus; species Andricus curvator. The sequence goes on from CAKNYM010052571.1 coordinate 286,032, forward strand.
GAAATGACGGACCTTCCCAAGGTTTGGCGCACTATATTATATCCTATTATATTGTAGCCTGGTTCTCATTTCTTGTTGTGATAGGATTGTTGTGCGGGTTTTAAAAGATAATTTTGCAAAGGTTAGCACAAAAGTGATGAATGATGAGTGTCATACCTAACTCGCTGACGGACGACAACGTGTACGACCAGCTACTGGTACTGAGTACTGAGAATTAAAAATGTTTGGAAAGGATTTTTTATTTTTGAGAGCCATAAGGAGTGAGCAGAGAAGTTTGAATTCCAGAAAGAAAAGGTGTTTAAGTGGCCATAACGGGATGGTTGGACAGGTTCCCCTCAAGTCTATCCTATCGTTTATCCAAAATAGTCACGCCATATCCTAATATAGTCGCGAGTTTATTTACACCAAGCGACATCGTACTCACAGGTATGAGTACAAAACATAATAACGATCTTGCTTAAATTTCTTGATTTCCTTCACCGACTGTGAGACTGTCCCACGCACTCATTCGTATTCACATACACGAAAACCAGTCGACCATCCTCACATGCTTCAAACAAGCTTGGATTTGTCCCGATTCCTCTCTAGAATTGTTCTTTTATTTCCGGGAAATCGTGGAAAGTGCATAGGAAATCGAATTTCTCATTTTTTTCTATTTCTCTTAAACTTATTCCTGAAATAAAAAACTTTTCAGATACATTTTTATTTTCTGCACGGAAAAAATAGATAAAATAGAATATCTAGATATTACTGGTAATATCTTAGCGATTTAACTATGGGATAGAAATCTAAATATTCAAGAAGACTATTCGTCGACATTAAAAAGAATATTTTCTCTAGAAAATATCCAAGATATTAAACGAAAACATCCAAGATATTGAACTGAAATAAAACGAAATACTAAAACTTATTATGTAAGATACTGAACTGAATTATCTGAATGTCCTCATGGCTATTTATCATATTTATGGATAAGTGTTTAAGAATGACCCTCTTCGACGAAGAAGGTGTCGATCTCTAAACAGTGAAGGTACGTGGGTTAGCTTTCGTAGATGACAAGATTGTTATGGCAGAATCAATCGAGGATTTGCAAAGAATATGCGGGAAAACACTGATGGACAAAGTCCGAAATGAGATAATCCTCAAAGAATGTGGTACGGGAGAGGCACTAGTTGACATATGGGAAAGAAATCAGTTAAGATGGTTCGGACATGTTGAAAGAATGAAAGATGAACGACGGACCAAACAACTGTATAAATGTATAGTAAATTACAGAATGCCCAGAGGTAGACAGCCGAAAGAATGGTTATAGAATCTGTGAATGAGACATTAATCCGAAGTGACATAAGAAGCCATAGTAACACGAGAGCTTGCATGAAAAAATGCATGGACATGAAGGAAGCTAGAGTTGTATGCCAGGACAGAAAAGTGTGGCGACAAATAGTTTGTAAACAGAGTGACAATAGATTGAATGACGCCTGAAACAAAGACCTTGGAATTTGGATACTAATGGGCCCAAGTGGGGAACGACACATGACAATGTTGTGAGGCTCTTCACTTGGGGTGATCGCTAGAGAGATTGATCAGCAACCTGGGTCGGAGCAGTGTTGCGGAACGAACGTGTCATTTAAATAAATAACATGAGAATTCTAGATGAATCTAAAAAATTTATGCCTAATACCTCACACTACTCCTTTCCTCACCGAGTAAGTCACGCCTACCCCGAAAGGGAAATGGCTTAACGGTATAATAATAATAAATATATATTAGCGTGGGCCGAAAAAAACTCAAAATGATTAGATTCATTGGTAATAGCACTGAAAAGTTTTTTTGTGGCATTGCGAACAAATGTAAAAAAAAATTAATTTCTCACCACCGGGCTTAAAATGTAAATTTTGTGTATGAAAAAAAAAGTTTCCCAATAATTTTTTTGGCTAAAATTTATGGAACTACGGAAGTAAATAACCTCAAACGGTCAAAAGTAAAAAAAAATTTTTCGTCGAAATATAATATTTGAAAAAAACGCAATTTTGTTAATTTGTGCCTAGAGTTGCAAAAAAAGTTTTTTTTGTTGTTTTTTGATCCTTTTTTTAATAAACTACGGCAACACATACATAATTTTAAGTTTCAAAACAAAAACTTATAATTTTTACGGATCCTGAAGCATGAGCAATTTGTACACAAGATCCCTAAAAATCCGTTTACATAGGATCCGAAAAAATAGAAAAAATGTCAGTTTTTTGGGTTAAGTTTGTGGAAGTGAATAACCTTAGACAGAAAAAAAGTAAGAAAAAATTTGTTTCGTCCAAATATAATATTTCAAAAATGACGAAATATGCAATTTTCTTAATTTGTATCTAAAGTTGCAAAAAAAATGTTTATTATTTTATTGTTGATACTCTTCTTAATAAGGCTGCGTCTAGCCATTCCGAAGAATTGGGGAAGTTGAAAAAAAAATATTTTTTATTTTTTAATAAAACAAATTTGACTATATGCAGGCTTAAAAAAATGACGACATATGCACTTTTGTTCATTTTTACCTAAAATTGCAAAAAAAATGTTTTTCGTTTTTTAATTTTTTTATTGCTTTTAATATTTTTCTGAATTAGAAGAAGGCATTTCTTAAAAACATTTTAAATAAGATAAAGCTGGGCAAATTATGTGCTTTTAACATTGTTCTTAAGATAAAAGGGAGAGCTTTTTTTCAATTGTTTTCTAAACTGCAAAAGTTTTTAATTTTTAACTTAATTGAAACAGGGACATTTTTTATTTTTAACACTTTTGTTTTTTATAAATTTTGAGAGGGTAGATTAGGAAGTAGGTGTGAGCATTGGTGAAGAAAAGATTTTCAACATAAAATATGAGTAACTAAAGTTTGCAATCAATAAGAATATCGTATTTTTCTAAAATACATATCAAAATCATGTTGTCATAGGCAAACATTTTGTTATAAAAAATGCATTATTGTTGATTGGTTCCAAAAAAATGAAATTTTCACCTGTGCTCACATCTGTAGCCTAATCTATCCAACTGATTGACACCAAATTTGAATGAGAAGCCTGTAGCAACATATTCTCAATATAGATTGCAAGAATTTCTGATGCCTTGAATAGTTTTTAAAATTGTAACGTTTATGTCATCTCTAAATTTTTATTTTTTAATCAAAATACGTAAAGTTTTAAAAACTATTCGAGATATCAAAAATTCTTGTAATATATATTAAGAATATGTTGCTACAGTCTTTTCATTAAAATTTGATGTTAATCGGTTCGGTAGATTAGAATGTAGATGTGAGCACAGGTTGCAAATTGGTTGTTTTTATGATTTTTATGGTTTTAATCTCAAAAATCTAAGGCATTAACATAAAATGACGCCTAAGCTTATTTTTTAATTCTTGGTCAGTCAGCTTCCAAGTTTATTTGAAATCGGTATTGAGAATTGCACCGACAATCCAAAAATGATCCAAAATACATGATTATTCCAGATAAGGATTCTTGGTAGCTTTTTTTGTACTTGGTGGTAATTCGCTATCACGAATCTTGATGTTTATTGAGAAAACATAATTTTTCTGGATGATAAAATATAATATTTGTCGATCAAACATAATGTTTGTTGATAAAACATAATGTTTTTTGATGAAACATAATGATTGTTAAACGTAATGTTTTTTGACGAAACATAATGTTTTTGATGAAACATACTGTTTGTTGATAAAACACAATACCTATAACATAACTTTCTTAGTTCCCTAAGGACCCAATGTAAGTTTTTTAGTCAAATTAAATATCGGTTATTAAGTGAAGTATAAGAAAAACAATCGGTTTAGCTAATATTTGAGGTTGATTTGACTGAACTCAATAAGAGTTGCAACCAGTAAGAATAGGTAGTAAGTCCAAATATTTTTCTGATTTCTCTACGGCTCCAATGCAAGTTCTACTACACCAACAATAGTATTGTCTACTTTGCAATAATGGTTATTTACATTAAGAAGGTAGCTGAATTTTCTACTCTCCAGTAAACTACAGGAATTTTAGCAGGATTTTTGTTCAGGCCCAAAGTGATAAAATTTGAATTAAAATCACTGCTAGTTTCAAGACATTAGAACAAAATGGTTTATCAATTTATTTATCAATGTTGGCTTATAAAATTTTTGTTGGTTTAATGAAACGTTTTTTTATGTAAACCAAAAGTTCGGTTGAACCGACAAAAAGTTTCTTACACACATACCAACAAAATTATTTTGAAGTCCGAACCAAACGTTTTTCTTAGAGCGTAGAACTTCTTATACGTAAACTATATTTTTCGCATGGATAAATTTTGATGTAGTTTAGAAATTTCGACCACCTGTCCTGTGAAAATTTGATAATCGTTTTCTTAATAGAAAATCAATTATGAAATAATTTTGCAATTTTAAAAACAGAAACCGAATTTTGTTTCTAAATAAAAAAATTGAAACAGAAAAAAATCAAACGTGAAAAATGCAATGCTTATAAAGCTCAATGAAATTGTAACATTTTTTATATGTTTGTTGATTAGAATTTTAATCAATGAAAATTCTTGACTCTACTTCTTTTTTTAGAATCACCTCCATTCAGCATGTAAGAACAAGAGCGTTTAAATGATGGGGAATCACCTTATTTTGAATGATAGAAAAATGTTAAAAAGTAAACGTTGGCTTTCTATTTTACAATAATTTGCTTATCTCGTTGAGGAAAGTCTGTGAAGTGTGCGATGCGCGTATATAATTGCGACATACTATGCGAACTACACGATCATTAAAGACACAATAGCGCAAGTCGAGACCGATTGTATTATTCATTGCAATTAACATTTGATGCATATCAGGTACTAGCAGCACTCCTAATTTTATGTAAATTATGACCGCAATTTGCCTTTGCCAAAAAATGTCAATTGAATATTTATCGAAAATTTTCTACTTTTCTCTTTCATTTTTCAAGCTTGGATTTCACGAATCCGAAATTGTAGCCTGTTATTGTGTATTTCCCCTCAAAGTGTCCTATTGCTCTTATCTAAATGATCTGATATTCTATCAATTATATGCGAAAATTTTTTTAAATACTATTTTCTATTACAAACTTTAAGGAATTTAATTATTCCGGAATTTACCAATCTCAGAATTTTAAATTGTCAGCAATTTGATAATTTCCGGAATTTTCTATTTCGAATATTTTATTTTTGGGAATTTTACAGTGTCAACATTTTATTTTTCTGGATTTTGCAATTGTCCCGTTTCTAGAGATCTTTTGAAATGTTTCAAAATCTTTTCAAATTTTCTTGAAAAATTCATTTTTACAAAAAAAAAATTATAAAAAATTTTCTCGAGAATCTTAAAAAAATTAGTTTATGCTCTTAAAAACTTTAAGAATTTAAATTTTTATTTAAATAGTTTTAAAATCTTTTCAGATTTTAAATTACTTTTTAATTTTTTTCAACTTCTAAACCGTATAAATATCTTCCAAATTTATTCGAAGTTCTCCTAAAATGTTTAAAAAGTTCTTTAAATTGAAAAAAAATTGCCTTAAAATCTTCCAGGTACTTTTTTGATAATTTTGAAAATCTTTTAAAATGTTGTGAAATTGTTTTGAATATGCTCTTAAAATTAATTTTTCTCTTTAAATTTGAATCCTATAAAAATCCTTAAAAAGCTTCAAAACTTTATTTCAAAATCTTCAACAATTTACATTTTTTTTTATTTATTTATTTTTCGAATAAATTTTATTTATTTGAATTATTCTATTTTTTATTTTTTTTCGAAATTGTATCAGAACTCCTAATTATCTAATCAACTGATTGGAATTTTTCCTAACATTTTGTACATGTTTTGAAATATGGTCTAAAAATCTTTCAAAATTCTCATAAAAAAATCGAAATTTTGTTTTAATTTTTTTGAAATCTTTTCATGTTTTGAATCATTTTTTATTTTTTTTTCATAACTTATAAATATCTCCTAAAGTTACTCTTTTTTTAAATATTGTAATCTTGCAAAATTGAATTTAAAAAAAGATCTTCTACAGTATTTTTCGACTTTTTAAGAAATCATTTGAAATGTTTCGGAATCTTTTATAATTTTCTCCTAAAATTCATTTTTCAAAATAAAAAGGCGTTTACAAATTTCCCAGATATCGCAAGAAAATGTTTTTATTCTCTTTAAACCTTACAAAATTATTATTATTTATTAATAAAATTATTAAATTATTATTAAATTATTCTCAGCAAAGAACAAATTAAAACAGTCACTAAAAGTCATATTCACGCAGTATCGCAACCAATCAGGTTTTCGACAACAATATATGCGATATCTCGTTACTACAACTTTTTAAGAAAAGGATAGGATTATTTCTTTTTCTTTTCTTTTTCGCGACACTGTTGAATATCAATCATGTTAAATTTTATTTTTTCTATTTTTTTGCGCAAATCTTCGACAATTTATTTGCTTTTTGTCTTTTTTCGTTGGATCACAGTTACAGGGATCACAGCCCAAAAGGAGCTCAAAAAAGGTGAAATAGGATCATTTCCTCACGAAAGAGGAGAAAAATAGAGGAAAGGTTAAACATTCATTTTTACATGTCGAAAAGAACAAAAGAATCTTTTTGTAAGAAATGTTATATTTAAAAATAATGTTCAATGATTTCTCAATGATTTCTGCCATTGAAGAATTTATTTTTAAAAATTGGATATACTTAGATCGTTGGAAATCCATTCACAGTGATATAAAAAAGTCCGAAAAAAAATAAAATTAGCTAAATACACGATTTGGATATGTTTAACATCGTTCTCATAAATATTTCTTTCCAAGACTTGCCATTTCATCCTTAGTATAAATAATACTTTCAATGTAAATTTAAAACTACACTCGTCAGTAGAGCGAAGTAAAAATGCTAAAATTAATCGAATCGTTTGACCCACATAGCGCACGTCACGAAAAAACCAGGTCTGTCCCAGGTTTAGACCTACGTTTTTCCTGAAAAAACCTAGGACAGACCTGGTTTTTTCGGGAAGTGTGCTATGTGGGTGAGCTGAGGGATAAAAATTTTCATCACACCTCAATCGAAAATTAGATTTTCGATGCCTGTGGAGCGGGTCGAAAATCTAGTTTTCTACCCTAGGGAAGAAAGTGACAGATCAATGTGAATGCGGAGCGGGTCGAAAGTTGTGTTTTCAACCCTAGACTAGAAAGTTGAAACAGGCGAGAGCGAAAGCATTTTACGCCGTAACCGGTATCGAAAGTATATGCATTCTACTTTATCTGAAGTCGTTCCCCCTCTGTACAGACATAGTCGAAATAGTTGCCTTTCTCCCCTAGTCACGTAATATACTATTGTGGGTCAACATCCAAAACAAGTAAAGAAAACAATTTTGAAATCGGTTAATATCTTCTGTTCTCTTTTTCACAATTGAAAATTTGTTTAATTACAAAAAAATGTTGCCTTCTTTAGAATTTTTTGAAAATGTACAAAAACATATTTTTTGGATTGATTCGAACCTGAAACTTCTTCAGCTTGAACCAAAGAAACGTGTTATTACTTTTTATTCATGGGAAACATTTTTTTCGTGGTTTTTATAACGTTCCAAAATCGTAAAAAAATATGAAATCCCAAAAATGCTAAATCAGGACATAAGTTTTTTTCCGAACAAGCAAAATGATAAAATTTTTCTTTAGTTCAAGCTGAATAAATTTCAGCTTCGACATATTCAACTTTTTTTTTAAATGTGTGCATAACTCAATAAAAAAAACATGTTTTTGCACATTTTCAAAAAAATTGTTATTGAGCAAAGAATTTATCTTTAAATTTCGTAATTTTTTATTATTGTTCAGCACTTGAAACGTGTACCTTATTTATTCATAAATAATTTATTTAAATAATTATTATATTATACTATTATTCAAATAAATATTGTATTTTCAAATATCGTATCTATATTTAAAGATAAAAGGGGGATTTCTTTTTAGAATTAACCCTTCCCAGGATTCCTGGAAACCGAAGAAAAAATGACAGAAAAACCTTCTGGCAGCCAAACACTTGTCATGGCAGTCAACACCTGCTGAAGGTGGTGAGCCATAGACCATAGGGAAAAAGGGGCAAAAATCTGAAATATGTAGGGATTGCAGTGGATTTTGAGAAAAAGGGCAAATATGGGGAAAGGGGGAATATGGGAGTTATGGGACTGACGGTGACCTCTGTTTACATTTGAAGGGGCAAGTGGATGAAGGTGAATGTGACAATTTTTCAAAAATCGGCTTCTGATAATGGATGAAGGTGATATGGCCAACTGAATCATATACCCTTGCTACATCTCACAAAATACCTTTAGTATCCTCAAAACTGAGTTGATAAAGGTGATTTGCTACAGAACTCAGCGCGATATCTAGAAACTTTGGAGGCGTTTTGCTCAAATTTAGAAAACTGTCATATATCACCTTCATCCATTTGCCCCTTCATTTAAAGCATTCCTTACCTAATTCAGCTGATAATAAAAACGAGTTCCCCGCTTATCAGAATTAAAAGAATAAGGCAAAATGGATGACATCCCTGGAATTTCAAGACCATTGTCTCGTGTTTATCAGCAAGAAACAAGCATTGTTTCATCGTCATCGTCATCGCATTCCTCCGCCCAGTAGGCTTCAGATTCCAGATTCTCGCCTCGATCCTGAGCCTCTCGATTAAAATTGCAAATGATGAACGTCGTCCCTGGCTTAAGAATATGGGTGCGGAGGTCAGCACTTTTGCGCACGTTGAAATCTCCACAGGGTATCATCAAAAATGACCTCACCTGCCAGTCGGCAGTCGCATCCATGGCGCTAAAAATACCTGTTCTCTACTTTTATATTTCTTTCTTTTTCAAAAAATTCTTGCCCGTAAGACAAGAATGAAGCCAACGATGCAACGCCTTTAGAATTGACACTGTTGTTCAACAATAGAGTAATTTTCCAGAGGACCCGCATACCTGGTATTATTTTAAGTGGTAGTTCAGAAACAATCTAATCGTGCATTATGGCTATGCTGTTGTGTGGATATCGATGATATGAATTATTACCGATGTTTAATGCCTATTTGTGATTCAAATCACAAAAGGGGACGTGCATAAATTAAGTAAAGTCTTTTCGTGGGGGGGGGGGGGTCCGCGATTTTTCTATGCTGTCTTACATGGTAGTACGTGGTCAAAACCATTTCTTACATAAGATATTTTCAATTCTGTGAATAATTAAAAAAACATAAGTTAAAAAGACTGTATTGTAGACACTAGACAGCTGTTTGTCAGCGCAATATAGTTCTTACTGTAGTACCTCTCGTGTGGAGAAATTTCATGGCAGTCTGGTATCAGATCTGGCTTTATCTAGACCGTCGATCCTGGAAGGTCTGTTCTGGCCCAGGACTGGCGCTGCTCAGATATCCAAGAACAATAAAAGTTCTACGTTTGTTCTGGAAGGTCTGGTCTGGTCCAGGACTGGCGCAGATCAGCTATTCCAGATCAAAAAAAGTTCTAAGTTCGATCAGCAAACTTTTCCTTCACATATTTCGAAAAAATTACAGGATGTCGAAACTGATAAATAAGAAATTCACACTATCAAAACAAGAACTTTTCTCTTGTCACCTTGACATTCTGGTCTAGTCCTGGTATGGCGCTGATCAGCTAGCCAAGAACAAACAATTCTACGTTCGATCTGGAAGGTTTGGTCTAACCTATGACTGGTGCTGATGAGCTAAGCAAGAACAAAATAGTTCTAATTTCGATCAGCAAATTTTTTTGGATATATTTCTAAAAAGTTGCTGGGTGTCAATCCAGGTTGGTACTGATCAGCTAAATACGCTCATAGTAAATAATTTTTTTTTCTCCAGGTAATTAAAAGAAAAAGGGAGTCCAGCCAGCAGCTGATTGGCCTCCAACTAGAGATTAATCAGCCATTTACGAATGGCTGACCAGCCAAAAACTAGCGGCTAATTATACGGTCTGGCCTGAGGCTAGCCAAAAAAATCGTTACACTTTTGTCGAGACCCAAGCCAGACTATCTGGTCAGCGTCCAGACCGGAAACCAGACGGTCTGGTCTGGACCAAACCAGTGCCAGAAGATTTTTCCACACGGGCATTGAATGTAAAAATTTAATTCGAATTCTACAAAACAGTGGAATGTTATAATACATTCAATACATCTTAATACATTTTTACGCTGAATGTAAAAAAAAATTTCTTTATTGATAATTGTAATAGTATTACTTGCAATATACCTAATAATATTAACATTAATATTAACTGTAATAATCATAAATTCACGAATTAATAATAAATATTCATTTATTAAACAAACCAATAAGAGGTCATCCACAAATTACGCAAGGTGTTTTTCTGAAATACTCCCCCGCCCCCTTTTAAGATACCGTACGATTTGATATGACCCCACTCCCCCAATCTTACTAAGATTTTATAAAGTTAGAAAATAATGTGTGTCGATAACAGTAAGTATTCAGTTTTAAAAATGTGCAATTTTATCATTTCTTTAGGACCTAAAATGTAGCGTATTCCCACACTTTAATTTCACAGCAAAATTTCCAGTTTTCAAACCTAATACTTTAAAAGTATTAAAAATTAACTTTAATTTTTATTTAAATTATTATTCTTTAGTCGAGACATTATAAAAATTTGTACTTATTTATTACAGAATTACAGGCTTCACAGTCATACTTTTCGGTTGAAAATTCAACCGTTTTCTTAAAAATTTGCCTTTCTGACTTGAAAATTGAAGTATTCCATCTTTGGTTGAAATATCAACTATATTACATTTTTCGTTGAGAATTCATCTTTTTTGGTTGAAAATTAATTTTTCGAACTGAAAACTTCACTATTTCATTTTTGTTAGAAAATGTATATTTTTTGGTTGAAATTTCAATTATGTGGTTGAAAATTAATGTATTTTGTTAACAATTCCACTTTTTTGGTAGAAAGTTAATCTTCTTGATCCGAAATTTTACCATTTTGTTCAAAATTCATATATTTTGTTGAAAATTCGGCTTTTTTGGTAGAAAATAAATTTTTGGTTAAAAATGCAACTGTTTGGTTGAAAAATAATCTATTTTAGTTGAGAATTTAAGTATTTTGTTAAAAATTTGTATTTTTCATTAAGTTCAACTGTTTCTGATTTAAAATTATAATCTTTTTTGGTTGAAATATCAACTATTTCATTGTGTGTTGAAAATTCATATTTTTAGGTGAAAATTCAATTCATTCGTTGCAAGTTGAACTACTTTCTTAAAAATTAATTTTTTTGGTTAAACAATCATAATTTTACTTGAAAATTCATCTCTTTGGTTAAACTAGCTGTGAATTCGATCTCGAGTGTTTCCACTTTGTTTGTATTTATAATTATACGGTGCTCATTTAACGAGCACTTTGCTTCCCGTTAGCAAATGTACTTGCTTCCTCATAGAGGAAGCATTGGTTATTTTTTTGAATAATAGACAAATCAACGTCTTCATTTTGATCAATTTAAAAATAGAAATGTACAAAAAATGCAAAACTACAAAATAATACAACAAAAATTTTTAACACAAAGACAAGTCAGACAAATCAAATTTTGTATCCGAAATGATAATTTTTTGAGCTGGAAAAGGGAAGGGAAAAGTTCTGTCACACCCTATCCCTTTCCCAGCTTTATGATTTCTTTACAAAAATTGTCACAATTACTCTATTTGAAAATTTATGATCAAAAAGTCTTTTCTATTCATGCGTCAGCTTTGAATTATGTTACAGAAAAAAGTTTTACTATAAAAAACCGTATTTTCAAATATTATCCATTACCATAGCTTTCTTACTCTTCAATAAAATGTATCGATATTATAGGTCAATCGATTCGTCTCGAATTAACACATCTTTTCTATTCTCGCATGCACTTTAAATTATGAGAATGTAAACATTTTTACTATAAATATCGATTTTAAATATAATATAAATGACGATAACTTCCTTACTCTTTAATAAAATGTATTAATATTATAGGTCAATCGATTTGTCTCGAACCAAGGAATCTTTTAAATTATTGCATCAATTTTGAATTATGTTAATGAAAAAAGTTTTACTACAAAAAAACCGATTTTTAAAATATTATTGAGTGCTAAAAAAAATGCAATAAATATTTTTAGAAATCCTTCGGTCAGTTTGAAGATATTAGTGGTGAAAATAAGCCCTCCAAATTTCATCAATTTATCTGCAACCGTTTTCAAGTTATCGTGTTCACAAAAAAGTGTGACACACACACATCCGGACAATTGCTTAGAACATTGCATTAGACATTTTTTAATTGAGGAAGGTTTAATTAAATTAATTTAAAATTTTGGGAAATGTATCAATTACAAAGCTTCTTTCTAATTGTAACGTAATTTTAAAGCATTTTTTAAATCAAAATTTAATTATTCTATTTTTGATTAAAAATTGATATTTTATGGTTCAAAATTAACTATTTGGTAGAAAGTTGGTTAAATTTGTTGAAAATTCAACTATATTTGATAAAAAATGTATGTACTTTGTTGGAAATTGGTCTTTTTTGGTACAAAATTAATTTTCTTGGTTGAAAATTTAACTATTTGGTGAAAAATGTATGTATTTTGTTAAAAATTGGTCCTTTTCGGTACAAGATAGATCTTTTTGATTGAAAATTCAACTACTTGGTTAAAAATATATGCATTTGTTAAGAATTCGTCCTTTTTAGTAGAAAATTATTCTTTCTGGTTGACAATTCAATTACTTGTTTGAAAATTCAACTGTTTTGTAGAAAGCTCTTCTTTTTGGATTGAAAATTTAACATTTTGGATGACATTTTCTTTCCTGTTAATAATTCTTCTTTTTGATTTAAAAATGGATCCCTTTGGTGGAAACTGCATTTTTTTGGTTAAAGATGCAACTGCTTGGTTAAAAATAAATCTGTTTTAATTGAGGATTCAACAATTTTGTTGAAAATTAGTATTTTTTGTTCAATTCTACTGTTTTTTTATTTAAAATGAAAATCTTCTTTTGGTTACAATATCATCTATTACATTTTTGGTTGATGAATCATCTTTTTTTATCGAAAATTCAACTAATTATTTGAAAGTTGAACTACTTTGTTAATTCATAAGAAACAGTAAGATTTTGCCAAACACCCACTCCATTCAAAGCGTCCTAAATTCTTTTTGCATGATCCCTAAATAAATTGACCAAAAAAATTAGGTCGGTAAATATTACGTAAGATAGAGATGGGGGGGCGCGGGTAAGAATATATGGACCCTCACAAAGTGGTTCAAAATTTCAGAAAAAAGCTTTACGTAATTTATACACGGCCCCAAAGGAAGATGCTGGATATTAAATGTGATCATGACTTTATCCGCGGGATGCATTCCTTGTATGGTAATTTGATGAGTCTGCCTTTACATGTTTGTTACTGGTGAAAGGTTAATATTAATATTTCATGGGTAAATCAGGAAGAAGAATAGATGATAGGTAAGATTTATTCTTAGGAGTTTATAGATATGAAAAATGAAGTCTTTGATTTAGAGATAACGGAATTTTTTATAGTTGAAGATTCTTTTAGAGAAGCTTCTCACTTCCTGGATACCATATTTATAGAATGTTCAAATTTGAATATACAAAGACTGAGTTTAAAAAACGAAAAAATTAACTCAAGGTGAGAAGCACTCAAGTTTACATCCTCTTCCCTTAAACTAAGTTAAGTATACCTTGGCAACAATGCAGAGCAGAATTTACACGAAAACTGATGCGATATGACGGGCTGTAATTACAGAAGCTCGGACGTAAGAATTTTACACGAATTACCTTCTGTCTTTTTTCCCTCAAGGAAAACTAATTGCAACAATAAAAAAGAGCAGTGTGGCAATAAAAATGGAAAGTATAAGCTTCGCAGGTTGATTTATGCGTTTCTCATCCTCTGATATTTTTCAAAAGTGTATAAATGATCTACTGCATTCTTCTGTTTCATTTTATGGTTGCTTCGGCGAGCTCAGGGGTTAAAGCGCTGATCACTGATACCGCAAGAATGACAGTCAAGAGTCTGTCATCTCGTTTAATTACAGACATTCGAACCTAACGGAGAAAAGAGAATCTCAGACATTATTTTATGACTTTTATCAGATTACAGTTCCTCCCTAGGTTTTGGGTTTCAAGAAAATTTCTCCAATGTAGGAGAATTTATATACAGGGTGTCCAAAAAGTCCCGGGACGACTGAAAATTTCCTCAGGTAAGATATTTTTCAGGGCGGTCAAGGTCATTCTTGAAGGAACTTTCAACAAGGAATTCAATGGTGACCTTTATTTTGATCTTGACCATGACCTTCACGGTCATTTCAAGGTCAAATTGATTTTTTTAAATGGGAACATCTATTTTTGAC
>CAKNYM010052571.1:320424-392871 GCA_932195095.1 Andricus curvator
TGGGGTGTCACCAAATATTGTAAAAGCTTGTAAAAGCACACAATGGAGAAATAAATCTAAATCTAATCTACTTCAACCTAATATCATTGGAGGCAAAAATTTTATATCCTTCATCCTACTTTGAGAAAAAAAGTAATTTTTTTTATTAACAAAATTAGATCATTGCATACAACTAACAAAAAGCAGGTAGTCCCATATTTCTTGCCTGTAGTGTGATGATATGAAAAAAAGTTAAGTGTACTATTAAATTATTATTGCTATTTAATTTAATATTTGTTTAATTTTGTTACTGTTCTTGAACTTGTGAAAAAAGTTTAATATAAAATATTCGCTGTTCAAATTGGTAAACACTCAACACTAAACTCACAAAAAGTATAAGAACATTTTTGAAACATTTATTGGAAAAACTTCCAACTTACATGCTTTGATTAAGAATAGTATAAAATTACTAAAATAAGTACTAACACGAATAAAAAGTAAATTTTCAAAGAAACTTTTATATACAAATTTTTCAGCCCAAATAAAATACTTTGATGTTTACAGAAACATGAAAAAAAAATGTTCAATTTTTTACCCAAAAACTGATAATTTTAAAACAGGATGACCACCGCTGGGCCGGGAATGCGGGAAAACCGGGAATTTTTTGAGACCGGGAAAAAATGACAGTGAATTTACTTTTTGACTGTGAATTCTAAAAATTTTTAGAAGAAAAATCTATTCAATGACTTTAAATATAAATTTCATATCACATGATATAAATACAAGCATAGATAAGTTCGATTTCAACTTTTTTAAATAATAAATGATTCAGTTAACAATGCGTAATTCTAAAAGCTTCAGTTTTTAAATTTTTCATTTTCAAGTTTACATTTTTAAGCGTAAATTATCAATGTAAAAAATTTTAAAATTCACATTTTTTAAACAATAGTATTTTGAAACAAAAACAAAACTGTGATTTGGAATTTGCTGAATCGTCTGAGGTATATAGTGATACTTCACGAAAAAATCATAGACAGATTAAAAATTTATTTTTTATTTTCAACTACAAATTATTATAAACAATATTTTTTTTATACTTACGCTTAACCGAAAAATCTGAGAAAAATTAAGTGCAACACCATGTACTCAAGAAATGTAGATTGTTTTTACAGCAGTTTTCTATCTGCAATAGTTTCGTAGTAAAAAATATTGTTTAAACAATTTTTGTAAACAATAATCCACAAAAGTACTAAATAATTATAAAAAAATGTCAAAAAACGAGGAGCACAATGTTTCGCCCATGCTTGATGAACCCTTCATTTATTTTTTAGCCACCAATTGTTTAAAATTTAATTAAGGACTTCGAAAGAAACGAACTAATAACCGTTTAAAACTTACGAAAAATAAGTATCTTAACAACAGTTTTGGTGGCTGAATTTTTTCTCACTGTAGCTTCTTACCAATTTAAAAAAAATGCTTGGATTGTAATAAATCATGGCTTTTATTCGGGGAAAACATTCCCTACAAATCTGCTGTTTCCAATTTATATTCAATAAATGAATAATCTTCAAATACAGTTATTTTGTTTAAAAAATATTATTTAAAAAAATTGTTTCAACGATTTCGGCCACAGAAAAATTTATTTCCAATTGTATTGACCTGTGATAACTAAAAACTGTTTTTCAAATTAAAATAATTTTAAAAACTCGTGAATTTTCATTACCATAATAAAGCATTGTTCTAATTATTCGTCATCGTTTTCCATTTATAATTCTTCGATTAGTTTATTTAGGTTTTATCGTGAATTAGTTACAATTATTCACAAACTAATTACATTATATTATATTCTTTAATTTTATGAATGTCAGAAAAATTATTGTATTTCTAACAAACAAACGAAAACTGTACAAGAAAAAGAGTCGTAATTGTATTTTAATCAATAAAATTATATTTTGTTCGTCACTGCTATTTTTTATCGAAAGCATATTACTATAAAAAAAATAAAAATAAAAAAAACGTAAATTTGGTTTTGTTTAGCATATTACTGAAAATGTAAAATTGTTTTGTTTAGAAATAAATCACTGAAGAGGGCTGACTCCCAGATGAGTCGAAACATCTGATTAAAAAACACAGTTTTTTTTATTACTGGACCCTAAAGCCTATACAAAGAAACACCATCTCATTAAAATAGATTTTTTTTGCAAATTTTAGAATTGCTTCATTAATAATAATATTTTTTATTTGAAATTACATCATCAGTAATATTATTTTGATTCCTAAAATCATAGAAAAACTATTTTTTTTCGGAGATCTCATTTTTGGCACGAAAACTACCTTAACTTTTTCCTTATTCATTTATATAGCCAGTAAAACGAATAGTATTCCCCAAAATTATCTGTGAAACATTAAATCCAACTCTTTCCACTGTTCTAATAGAAATAAAATCGAGAAAAAATTAATTTATTCAACTTTTTTCGTGAATTGTTTGCACCTCTAAGAAAATAAATACACTCATCTTATTTTTTAAGTTATAAACGCTTAAATTAAAATTGAAAGAAACGGTAACTGAAGAAATGAATTGAAGTTTCATAAATCATGAGCTAAACACAGTGTCCCTCGTTTTTTGACAATTTCTATATGTAATTATTTAACGCTGTTGTGAAAAATTGTTTAAACAATATTTGTTGCAACGAAACTATTGTAGACAGAAAATACTGCAAAAATAATTTAAAAACTCTTGAGTACATGTTTGTACTTGACTTTTTTCAAATTTGTTGGACAAGCGTAAGTATGGAAAACAAATTATTGTTTATAAAATTTTTTTGTTGAAAATGAAAAAAAAGTTTTAAAAATCTGTCTACATTTTTTTTGTAAAGTATCACTATGCCTTAGAGAATTCAGCAAATTACAACTCATCAAAATAAAATTTTCAAAAACTATTATTATTTTAAAAAAAGTGTTCTCCCTCCCCTCCGCCAATTATTTATTTTAATTTCGAAAGAAATGTTGTCTAATACCTTACAACCATTGAGTTTCAGGATCTAATGAGTAAAATTATATCAAAATTGTCAATGAAACAACATAAAAATATTACAACAATGAAAATTCATTACAGCTCAGACCTAATAGAGAAAACGGCATCGTTTTTGGTTAATAATAAAAAGGGTTTTCAGGATGTCCTCCAGACCTCCTTACGAACAATATTTAAAAAAATTGCTGTCCACCAATTTCTTTTAGCAAAATTCCTTCTTTCGCCTAATTTCACTGTATGCTATTCTGAAAAATAAAACTGTAAGTCCCTTCCAGGATATGACCCTGACTTCCAACCTAATTTCCGCCACATTTTCCACAAAATGTCAAAAACTGAATAATGAAAAATGCAATAGAGCATAGAGAGTGAAACAAACTCTTGCACGTGTTCAGGCCCTCGATAGGGGCAATTTACACAGCCACGCAACATTATAAAACCTGCCCGCTACTCCGTGATTCCACGCTGTTTATGCTCGCGTGCACCAATCTACGAAATAATGACTCACCGCCGGCAAGGTTCCTTCACGGTGGTTCTTCATCGGATCTTGAATGTGCTCAGGGTAGTTTTATGACTAATTGTAAGTCCAATCACCACATTTCAGTTGCCGGTATCCTGGCGAATGTCTTCCTCCCTCGATAGTCTCTCAATCGATTCTGGAACCGGACCTGGCAAACTTGGCGAACTTGATAAACTTGGTGAACTTGGATAACTTGGTTTCACTGGCACTAGAATACGAGAAATTCCATCAACGCTAGTCACGCCGCGAACTCGGAACCACTCTACGAAGCCGAAAGAATCGGTATGCGGTCGGTTGTTTTATCGCAGGTAAAGCAAGCAAAGCTCTCCCTTGGCTTGGTTACTTTGCAGCGCTGACAGTAGAAGTAGAGTGCCTTCGTCAAAGCTTGTAGTTTGTGCATTGCCCCCTCTGCATCAGGAGAGGAGTCCCCACCAGCAGGCTCAAGGGAAGACATTCACCTCGCCGGGAAGCCAACTCCCGCTTGTTACTTTTGTTAGTGGTTAGTTGCCTCTTGCCTGGTTCCAGCCAAGGTAGAAGTGGATGGTTGCATTTACGTATTCACCAGCATTCAACAGTGCTCGCGGTACCATGAGCGTGGCGTATGGCTCTTGATGTCTAGCAGAGCTGGTCGACGTCGAAGAATCTAAGTTTTTTTTTTCTTGCCGATCGAACAGTACTTTTTACCACACCTCTGGTACCGGTTTCGGCATCTTTCATTGGAGATTTGGCAACTTTCGAGAACGAGGAAGAGTTCTGCAGCTGATGGAGACAAATCGATGATGAGTCAAAGATGCGGGGACATGGAGAGACCGACTGAAAATATGAGTGATTGATGGGTATATTATGAACATTCTCTATTTTTAACCAGAAGATATGATTTTTAATTGTATATGGAATTTAAGAATTAGAAGAGGTATAATCAATGTTTGGATGATATAGATTAAGACCTTTTGAAGAAAATAAATGGTTCAGACTATTAGATAATATTTTTTGATAAAAAAAGTCTCTTGACCAGTACCATTTCCATTCATGGTTTATTCATGGTGCCAGAATAATTTTTTATTTGGATATATCATTCTAGAGTGAAAATGAAGGGACAAGTATTTCATATTTTGACCATTATTTGTTACAAACATTGGAAGATTACCTTTGAATTCTCAAAAAACGGACGTTTTAAAATTTGTATTTTTTTTTAGAAATAGATAGTAAAATATACTACTGGGGTGATCCAAAAATTCGAAGGGCTTTTGAAATTACCTCGGTTTTCGAGAATATTGAAAAAATAAGTACTTGTTATTATTAAGTTTTTGTAAATTGAAGTTTGGTCACCTCTTAAGGGGTAATTTCCACCCAATACCTTTTAATTTTTACCTATCCCCCAACACCCTTATATTGTGCCCGGAAAATGCCCCAAAAAATACAAAATATCAGTTTTATATAAAGTTCATGCTAAAGACGGTATTCTTTTGAATTTTTTCTTAATTAATTATAACCGATAAGTCGCAAGTTTCCAAGTATTTTTTAACTAATTGTCAATTGTTCCAATAATTATTATTTGTTTAAACAACTTTTTTGCCTTTAAATCGTGAAAAGTTATTATTTTTTTGGATAAATGATACAGTTGATAAATTTCTAGAATAATATTTCTAACTAAACATATTGGGTAATTATTTAAACAATTTTTATTTGTTTGAACAATTTTAATTTGTTTAAACAATTTTTCCCATGTTAATCGTAAAAAGTTATTTTTTTCTAGAGTTAATGACAGAATTAACGAACGTTAAAAGTAATATTTTTTTGTTTAGGATATTTGGCTATTGTTTATATAATTTTCATTTGTTTAAACAATGTTTTCATTGTGTAAATCATAAAAAGTTATTACTTTCTGAAATTAATATCGTAGGTAATGAATTTTAAGAGTGATATTTTTTGTGAAAAATAGTTTGAAATTGTTTAAACAATGAATATCACTTGCTCCTTTTCATAGTGAAGATGGAGAAAATTCTAATTTAAGAAAATTATTGTTTGAAATATTTAGGTATAAGTTCTGAAATAAGAAACTACTGAATAATAAGCAACATAGCCTAAGAGATTATAAAGAAAAAAACAAGAATTTTCTCCACCTTTCTTATGAAAAGTCGCAAGTGTGTGATTATTAATTGTTTAAATAATTGTAAAATTGTCTTCCACAATAAATGTCACACTGAACATTCATTAACTGCATTACTAATTTCATAAAATAGTAAGTTTTCAAGATTTACAAGGGAAAAACATTGTTTAGACAAATGAAAATTGTTTAAATAATTGTAAACTGTCTCTCACACAAAATTTCACTCTTAGGATTCATTAACTGCGTTATTGATTTCAGAAAGTAGTAACTTTCAAAGATTTACAGGGGAAAAAATGGTTTCAACAAATTAAAATTGTTTATATAATTTCCAAATATCGTTAAGAAATATATTACTCTCAACATTAATTGTGTAATTAATTTCAGAAAATAATAAATGTTTACGAATTAATGGGTAAAAATTGATTAAACAAATTGAAATTGTTTGAATAATTATCAAATATCTTATAAAAGAAATATTAGTCTTGAAATTCATCAACTGTATCATTTATCCTGAAAAATAATAACTTTTCACAATTTAATGGCGAAAAAAATGTGTTTAAACAATTCATAATTAGTTATAAAATACTTTGAAACTTGTCACTTATCGAAAAAAAAAATTTATGTTGAAAACGTTTTTAAAATATCGCCTTTAGCATGAATTTACAATGAAACTGCTATTTTTCATTCTTTGGTGCATTTTCCGGGCACAATACAAGGGGATGTGGGGGGAGGGGGTTAAAATAAAAAGTTATTTGGTGAAAACTATTCCTTAAACATTTCTTAAGAGGCGAATAATAGTTACTTTACAAAAAATTAATAACAAATACTTCTTTCTTCCATTTTTTGGAAAACCGAAGTTTTCCCATTTCAAACCCCGCGTTAGTTTTAAATGCCCGGGGGCACGGGTTCATGTTGACCGATTTGAAAAAAATGGAATTTCGTTTTCCGGAAAACGAAAATTTGGAGGGGGGGTCGATCATCAAAAATCGAAAGTCGAATTTATACAGGTATAAATTTGGACCACCCTAAATACTATGTATCTCCTAAGTTTCGTTCTGAAATTGCTTCACTTTGAAAATAATAATTTTTGAATAATAGAATGTTCGCATTTTCATCGGAAACACCGAAAGGTACAAAAAAATTTTCAGATAAAAGTTAACACATCTAGAAAAGTTCTACAAAAAATACCAGATATCGTGCATTGTTTAGAAGAAAGAAAAAAAAGTATATTTAGAAAAAAAATGTTCCCCGCCTCAAAAATGTTTTAGCCCATATAAAACTGATATGATGCCTTTTTTATATTAGCAGAAACTTTTTTAAAATATTGGAAAAATAAAAAAGATTTTCTGGAAAACCCCACCTTTTTATTTTTTACGTGTAGAATTTCTGCTTATATAAGAAGATATCCTATCAGCTTTATGCGGACTAATCTATTTTGAGGCCGGAAGCATTTTTTTCTAAAAATATACTTTTTGATTTTGTTTAAAATTTTCCGGCAGATTTCGAAAGAAGACGATAAACAATATCAGACTAAAAAATAAAAATATAATTAACTCAATTAGATCAAAAATTATAAAGGTTTAAAAAAAAAAATTGTTTTTTTTTTTTTTTGAAAAAGATAGCACAACATTCAAAACGGAATTCGGTTAACTATTTTTTTGAACGCAAAAAATTGGTTAACTTAGTCTTTAGGCCATTTCCAAATAGTAAAAAATGCCGAATGAGCATCATTAAAAGTTATATCGTTTTTCAATTTAAAAAGGAAAAATCAGTTTCTATAAGCAAAACGAAAAAAGATATATGGAAGACATTTTTTAAATTTGAAACAAGTGTTCTGTTAACCAAATCCAAAACTGTCAGTTCTGATCAAAGTGAATTAAGAAAATGTGTTATATTTTGTATATGTTGAAAGACGCATGCAAATGTTGTATTATTGCTGTTAAAATTTACACATCCTGATTTACAATTTTCTTAACAAGACGTGATGAAACCAGTGGAAACTTCTAATTGTAAGAGGTACTTAAACAAGATAAGTGCCTCAGAAATTGTTTAAATTTAAATAAAATTATACATTTTCCAAACAAAAACAATGCCTCAATATTGTGAAATGCAAGGCACTTATATTCTTCTGTTATGTTGGCTCATTCTCTGATAATTAATCATAGAAAATAGAATAATTGACTGATTCGAAGATTGTAAATCCGAATTGCTTCCAAAAAGGCCTTTACGAAAATATTTGTGAAATTATAACAGAGAAATGAAAAAACGAATCACCAGGTTTGAAAATAATGAATATTTCTGGTGATAAAATGGTCTCACGAACCAAAATAAGATCTTCTTTTTTTATAGAAACACTGAACAAGAATTATTTCGAAAATCACTGCAGTTAGAAAACACTAAAGAATAGAAAGAATATATTCAGTTCTTTTCTCAAGAACTAGTATCGTTTTTTTGTAAACAAAATTTTAATTCTTAAAATAAGTTCAAAGTTCTGGTTAAACAACCAATGGAATGTCTTCTGCCTTTTTGAAAACCTGTTAATTATTTCTTGGTCTCTGAAAAATAAAATAAATTTAGAATGAAATAAAAAACCAAATATTATAGCAGATTCCAAGAAACTTAAACACTTCTTGCGAAATAAAAATATTTTTATTTTTTAATTAAAACAGGATTTGTTTCAAAAGTAACATACCATCAGGAAACCTGCAGCGAATGCATTGTTCTTGTGGAAAGCCCCTAAGAAGAGAACGATACAAGATGCATCCCTCAGACTGTGTCCTCGACATATCAAACATATTCCACTCAACTTCTGTACTTGTCGAAGGTAGTTGCTTCGGGAAATCTGAACCCACAGCTATCTTGAGGGACGTATCAGCCAGAGTTCATGGAGGAGAAGTTCTCGCAATTTTAGGATCCAAGGGTTCTGGAAAAAGAGCTCTTTTAGATGTCATTGGTAATAAATACAACCAACTCTAATCAAAACATTACCTAGTGCAGAAAAACTAAGAAAAAAATATAATTACAACTGAAACCAAAACCTACATTTACTTTTCTTCAGCTGGAAGAGCAGGTGGCAAGACAAGAGGCCGAGTAACTTTGAACGGCAGCCTGTTGACTCCAGAGCTGTTCAGAAGACATGGAGGATACGTAGCCCATCGTTGTCATCTTCTTCCGAGTCTCACAGTCCGTCAAACGTTGACCTACGCGACCTGGCTTGCAAATTTGAGCAACAGAGATGCCAGGGTGAGACAAACTCTTGCAGACTTGGCCTTGTCCCAAGTTGCAAACAGACCAGTGAGTGACCTCACAAGACCTGAATATCGAAGACTCATGTTGGGAGTCCAACTTGCTAAGGACCCAACTATACTTTTACTCGACGAACCAACTTGGGATACTGATCCCTTAAACACCTATCTAATAGTTTCGATGTTGTGGTCCTACGTAACCAGAAGAGGATCTATTGTAGTTTTAACTATGGAAACACCTAGATCTGATGTTTTACCATTCGTCAGTCGAGTCGCTCTTCTTTGTTTGGGTGCGGTAGTTTATTCTGGCCCAACTAGGAGCATGCTTGATTATTTTACTTATATAGGATTTCCTTGTCCGGAACTGGAAAACCCTCTCATGTATTACTGTAAGTAAGAAAAGTCATCAAAAACAATCTATATGATAAATTGAAACTAGGAAATGGAATTAAAAATTCAATTTCAAATTTACAGTGTGTCTTTCAACGGTGGATCGTCGTTCAAGAGAAAGGTTCTTAGAATCGAATCAGCAGATCTCTGTCCTGGTGGAAAAATTCAAGATCGAAGGAGTTCTTTACATGAAAGACACTCCTGAAGATCCGATGAGTGTTAAAGAGTCTCCTTTAGGAATGGTTCATAAAGGTTTGGGTCGAGGAATTAAGCCAGGATGTTTCTCAACTCTGATCGCACTCTATATGTGAGTATCAAGATTCCTTATAGAATTAGGAAATAATTATCCAAATTAAAACGGAATTTTTTTCAGGAGGGGAATGGCAACAACCTTTGCTCTCAACAAATCCGGCTTGGGACATTTTGCAGCGAGAATTCTGATTTTGCCATTCTCGATCGCCTTGCTTAGCATTCTTTATTCCAATTCAAGTCTTTATCAATCAAGAATATTCCTCCAGACTGGCGGTTTGGTATTCAACGTCTTGACTCTCTTTTACCTAGCAGGAATCGCCACAACTGCTCTTCTTTGTAAGTCTAAACCCCAAATTTTCACAATCTAAGAAATCACCCCACTGCCAGATTAAGAAAGTTTGGGTCGCTAGGCCATAATTACTTAGGGGTAGCTTATTATTGTTAGAATATTCTGCAGCGGCCGATTTAAAAAAAAATCACTGATTTGTTATTTCAGTTTAAAACCAACAAAAAACCCGAATTTATTATATTTGTACTACATACGTTGATCTGTTTATTGATAATTTCTCAAAAACACATAAAAATAGTAAATATTGTCTGCAAGAAAGGAAATATTCATTAGAGATGAAAGTACTTATATTTTTTAATTGTTTAAAAACAAATTAATGGATA
Organism: Andricus curvator; assembly: GCA_932195095.1. Classification (NCBI taxonomy): domain Eukaryota; kingdom Metazoa; phylum Arthropoda; class Insecta; order Hymenoptera; family Cynipidae; genus Andricus; species Andricus curvator. Next base: position 330,621 of record CAKNYM010052571.1, read on the forward strand.
AAACTGACATTTGCCGAATTTTCGGCTTTTGAATGCATTATTTATACCGATTTTGTCGCTGAATTACATAAAAGTAATAATTAATCATGACCAATAATTAACCAAGAACAAATACCATATTGTTATAAAGAAATTCACTTGTGTAGCATTTCTGAACATAGAAACTTTTTATTTTCTACAGGATCATTACATTTCATCTCAAGGACAATATCTTGATATATGTAAGATATTACCATTCAACAACTAATATTGTTATAAAGAATTTTTTTAAACAAACTAATTTATTTCGCATTTTTGAACGTACAAAATTTGTTTTTAAAGTGAAGTCACTTATTTTCTTTTTAAATAATAAACATTTAAACAATTTAAAACAATTTTTATAAACAAATTAACTAATACTCATATCACATTTTTGAATACAGAACATTTTTATTTGCTCAACCAGAAAATTCGTCTTTGGGTTGAAAATTCAACTATTTTGGTAGAAAATTAATTTTTTTGTTGAAAATTCAACTGTTTTGTAAAAATTTTTTTCTTTTTGGTTTGAAACTTGATCTCTGGTTAGAAATTTCATCACTTTTCGATAAAATTGCAACTATTTAGTTGAAAATTAATCTGTTTTGTTTGAAGATTCAACTATTTTGTTGAAATATTGTCTTTTTTCATAGAAAATTAATCTTCTTGTTTGAAAATTCATCTTTTTCGTTGAAAGTTGAATTCCTGTGTTCAAAATTAATTTTTCTGGTTGAAGATTCATCAATTTAGCTAAAAAATCATCTCTTTGGTTAAAAATTATTACTTTTTTAACTGAAAATTTAACTATTCCATTTTTTGTTGAAATATCAATCATATTACGTTTTTTTGTAGAGAATTCATTTTTTTGGTTAAAGATTAATTTTTCTAACTGAAAATTTCACTATTCTGTTTTTGGTTGGAAAGGACCCCGCACCAAATGTACAGAAAAAAGCCTTATGATAAAAAATTCTAAAAAAAAATTTTTCTTGTATTTTCGAACCTGTAAACTAAAAATTCGAAAGAAAAATGTCAGAAAGATGGACAGTTTTTAGACAAACACTTGTCCAAAGTTTCGATTTTTAAATGTATTTTAATGGAAAAATGCTTATTTTAGCAAAATGTTTTTTTTCCTCAAAAACGCTATGATAGATTTGACTAAAACTTTTATATTTTGACTATCAGGCGTACCGAATCAAAAGATTCATACACACGAACTAGACATATTAACGATTCTTTGGGTATACAGCATGTTTTGAGTGTGTTTTTGTACCCTAAACATCCAAGTAACATATGTAAATCATCCTTTCTTAGTAACTAAAATCAATAGAGATTTTTATTCAACTGCTACAGTATGAAACGACTTCCCAATAAGTGGAGTAAGCGTACATAGCAACAATATGTTTTGACCTAATTTTAGGGGATGTTTTACCATCCCTTAAACAATGAGTCTGAAGTTCCTAACGCATTAATCAATAACGAAAAATAATTTTATTTTTAAATGCATGAAAGCTGCTATTTTATGACAGAAAATAGTCGCGTACAACCCTAAAAACTTCTTGAAGCACTTTCAACCCCTCATCAGATATAAAACTCACCCAAGCTACCCCTAAATATTTTTAAGATTCAACAAAACCAACCTAATTCAAAAATCCGCCCAGTTCTTGCTGATAATAATTTCAATTGATGCCAAAGGGGCACACATAAAGTCTCAACCCTTCAGCACATGTAGAACTCACCCCAGCCACCCCCGAATATTTTAAAAGTTCAATACAATCACCCTAATTCAAAAATACGCCAGGTTTTTCTGATAATGTTTTCAGTTGATGCCAAAGGACAAAAAAGTGTCTCAATCCCTCAGTACATATAGAACTCACCCCTGCAACCCCTAAATATTTTTAAAATTCAATACAATCACCCTAATTTCAAAGTACACCAGGATTTTTCCGAGGGGTTCACAACTCGACCGATGGAGTGTACACTGACTTAAAGTGAATTCAGTGACTTCATGTGAATTCAAATGACTTCACACCAGTGACTTCAGAGAAGGTGTACACCTGACTTCACGAGTTGTTAGCCCCTCGGATTTTTCTGAAAATGTTTTCAGTTGATGCCAAATCTAAAATGCCAAAACTAAAATGATCATTTTCTATTAAAATACATGTAAAAATTGGAACTTTGATAAGTGCGCATCTGGAAACTGTCCTTTCTTCTTACTTTTTTGAATTTATTAAATTTTCAAAATATTTAAAAATATTTAGACTTGGATGAGTTCCACATATACTGAGGTGTTGAGACTTTTTGTGTGAACCGTTCGCATCAATTGAAAAAATTATCATCAAAATCCTGGCTTATTTTGGAATTGGGCGGTTTATATTGAATTTTAAAAATATTTAGGGGTGACTGTGGTGAGTTCTACATGTTCTGAGGGGTTGTGAAATTTTTTTGCCCCTTTAGCATCAACTGAAAACATTGTCAGAAAAAACCTGGCGTACTTTGGGATTAGGGTGATTGTATTGAATTTTAAAAATATTTAGGGGTGACTGGGGTGAGTTCTATACGTGCTGAGGTTTTGAAACATTTTTTTGCCCATTTGGCATTAACTGAAAACATTTTCAGAAAAATCCTGGTGTACTTTGAAATTAGGGTGATTGCATTGAATTTTAAAAATATTTAGGGGTAGCTGGGGTGAGTTCTACATGTGCTGAAGGGTGGAGACTTTATGTGTGCCCTTTTGGCATCAATTGAAATTATTATCAGCGAAAACTGGGCGGATTTTTGAATAATGTTGGTTTTGTTGAATTTTAAAAATATTTAGGGGTAGCTTGGGTGAGTTTTATATCTGATGAGGGGTTGAAAGTGCTTCAAGAAGTTTTGAGGGTTGTACGCGACTATTTTCTGTCATAAAATAGCAGCTTTTATGCATTTAAAAATAAAATTATTTTTTGTTATTGATTAATGCGTTAGGAACTTCAGACTCATTGTTTAAGGGATGGTAAAACATCCCCTAAAATTAGGTCAAAACATATTCTTGCTATGTACGCTTACTCCACTTATTGGAAAGTCGTTTCATACCGTAGCAGTTGAATAAAAATCTCTATTGATTTTAGTTACTAAGAAAGGATGATTTACATATGTTACTTGGATGTTTAGGGTAAAAAAACACCCCCAAAACATGCTGTATACCCAAAGAATCGTTAATATTTCTAGTTCGTGGGTATGAATCTTTTGATTCGGTACGCCTGATAGTCAAAATATAAAAGTTGTAGTCAAATCTATCATAGCGTTTTTGAGGAAAATAAACATTTTGCTAAAATAAGCATTTTTCCATTAAAATACATGTAAAAATCGAAACTTTGGACAAGTGTTTGTCTAAAAACTGTCCATCTTTCTGACATTTTTCTTTCGAATTTTCAGTTTGCAGGTTGGAAAATACAAGAAAAAATTTTTTTTAGAATTTTTTATCATAAGGCTTTTTTCTGTACATTTGGTGCGGGGTCCTTTATATTTTTTAGTTAAAAATTCAACTATCTGGTTGAAAATTCACATATTTTGTTAAGAATTTGTCTTTTTGGTAGAAAATTAATCTCCTTGATTGAAAATGATTTTTTAATTATTCTATTTTCGGTCGAAATATAAACTATATTACATTTTCCGTTGAGGATTAATCTTTTCTGATTGAAAAATAATTTTTTTTTACTGAAATTTTCACAATTCCATTTTTGGTGGAAAATTTACATTCTTTTAGAGGAAAATGCAACTATTTGGTTGAAAATTAATCTGTTTTGGTTAAACATTCAACTGTTTTTTTTAATAAATATATTTTCATAAAAAATGAATCATGGTTGAAAATTCAAACTTTTGGTTGAATTTCTTTGTTCAAAATTAATTTTTTAGGTTGAAGATTCCTAATTTTAGTTGAAAATTCAATTTTTTGTTGAAATATCAACTATATTGCATTTTTCGTTGAGGATTCATCTTTTTTTATTGAAAATTACTTTTTGTTTACTGAAAATTTCAATATTCCATTTTTGGTTGAAAATTAATCTTCAGTGGTTGAAGATTCAACTACTTTGTTGAAATATTGTCTTTTTCATAGAAAATTAATCTTCTTAGTTAAATATTAATCTTCTTGGTTGAAAGTTGAATTCCTGTGTTCAAAATTAATTTTTCTGGTTGAAAATTCAATTTTAGTTGAAAATTCATCTCTTTGGTTGAAAATTAGATTTTTTTTTTAACTGAAAATTTAACATTCCATTTTTGAATGAAATATAAACCATATTACATTTTTCGTTGAGAATTCATCTTTTTTGGTTTTAAATTATTTTTTCTAATTGAAAATTTAACTATTCCATTTTTGGTTGAAACTTTATATTATTAGATGAAAATTTTACTATTTGGTTAGAAATCCGTATATTTTTTGAGAATTCGTCCTTTTGGTGGAAATAAATTAATTTTCTTGGTTAAAAATCCATCTTTTTGGTTGAAAATTCATCTACTTGCTTAAAAGTTGAACTACTTTGTCAACAAATTATTTTTTTCTTGAAGATTCATAATTTTAGTTAAAAGTTCAACTACTTGGTTGAAAATTTATCTATTTAGTTGAAAAGAGATGTATTTTATTAAAAAATCGTCTACCATCTAGTTGTATGATAAAATTGTTCTTGAGATGAAAAGAAGTAACTCCACAGAGAAAACCCATTTTCTAATTTCTATGTGTTAAAAATGCGAAATAAGGGTAATTGTTTCCAACAGTTGTTTATAACAATAAAAATTGTTGTTGAATGCTAATATTTTGTGTCACGATATTAATCTTGAGATGAAACTAAACGATAATGCAGAAAAGAAACATTTTCTTGTTAACAATGCTATATAAGTGAATGTTTATAAAAATTGTTCACAGCAATTATAATTGTTGTTAAATGGCAATATTTTCTCTGCCAATATTATTCTTTAGGGAAGAAAAGAAGTGATGTTGAATGAACAAATGGCAATTTGAAGGTTTTCCATCTAAAATTTGAAATAATCTCCAGATTTTGACGACACCTATATTGGTCTTATGGTTAAACTGGCACTGATTCATCCTTATTGTTCAATTCCAGTTCCAAGTTTCCGGGCGAGGTATTACCAAGAAAAACGAGAGGGTCTCTACGGAGGAGCGATGTTTTTCACAGCCTACACTCTTCTAAGTTTGCCTCTTAGTTTGATCTCGACCCTAATTACAATTGGAATCCTCGTACCGATTTTGGATCTGGACCTTTCATCCTGGGCTCATACTTCAGGGACACTTTGGGCGAGTTACGTAGCAGCAGAGCAAGTGACAATTGCTTTTTTGATGGTGATTGAGCGTCCCATGACAGGAGCAATAACAGTTCTCTACATAACTCTTATTTCTCTTCTAATCGCTTCTGGAGCGATGCGAAGTCTCAGAAATTTGCCAGAATGGCTCGCAGCTCTTTCAACAGCACTTCCGACTCGCTATGCTTCCTTGGCTTTGAATCAATTGGCGATTGAGAGACCTGCAACTCAAAATTTAGCATACGATGAAAACACAGTTTGCCCTGCAATTAAAGAACTTTGTCGATACCCAGATGGAAGAACGTACTTGATTGAACGCTTTACAAGAGAAGGAGAAAATCTATCAAAGGTTCTCAATATCAACTTGAACCTTTTAGTTTCCTTGGCGTTTTCTCTCGGACTTGTTATTCTTAACAGTGTTTTGTATCTTTTGCCCCTTCCGGCTCGAGTCAAAGCGAAGTTTAGAGAATAGATTAGAGAATAAGAAGAGTTTATACCTTCACGGTTCAGACTCTGATAATAATTGTCAATACTTGCACGGAGTTATGTACATACGCAAAGTTGTAAAAATAGCTTAAGCTCGTAAATTTATTATACAATAGTTTTTACATATTTTCTGTGCTTAGATCTGTTTACAAGACTGTAAAATTAAAATATACATATTGACAACAGTAGCTGTAGGAAATAATACATCAAGTTTTTCGAGACACTATAAAACAGTCTGAAATAAACTTAAATTATATACTGAGAAACGAACTGCAGTTATTATAAATGCAAAACACAAACCCCCTGTCACCATTCGCTTAAATCGACGGTCAATTTTTACAATGATTTCTTGTCTTACTTCAAAGCTCACCTGGTGGAATTCAAGATTCGCCGTCGAGGGAGACTTGACCCATTTCTTTGAGATCGTCAGAGACGGCAAATTCGCAGCCAGTCGAGCTGACGATTTCGCTTATGTCTACATTTGGTGCGATTTCTATAAGCTTCAGGCCTTCGCCTTTTATTACTTCGAAGACTGCCAAGTCGGTAATTATCAAGTCCACGCATTCTTGTCCTGAAAAAGTTGGATTAGAACAATTATTAACAAAATTAGCTAAAAGATTTAGGTACTTAATAAGTTTGATAGTCACTTTCGTACTTCAGACTTCACACTATTTCCCCTCTTCCACTATTTTTCAATCATTCTTCCTTTTCTCCCTGCTTTCAAGAAACTTCCCGTCTTTCTCGCTTTTTCTTTCAAATTCGACTGAATTGAAAGAACCCAATAAAAAAATTCAACTATTTTTGGTTGAAAAGTATACTATTATTTTTTTTGTTTCTGAATTCATCTCGGTTAACTAAAAATTCAACCACTTGGCTGAAAATTTAACTATTCCATTTTTATAAAATTAATCTTATTGGTTCAGAAATAATATTTTGGGATGAATGTTGAACTCTTTTGTTGAAAATTCATTTTTTTTAAAGATTCATTATTTTAGTTGAAAATTCATCTCTTTCGTTGAAAATTTAAATATTTGGTTGAAAACTCTTTTTTTGGTTCAACATTGAGGTATTAATTTGAAAATTAATCTTGTCTAGTTAAAAATTCATCTATTTGGCTGCAAATTCAAGTATTTTGTTGAAAATTCATATTTTTTTTGGTAGAAAATTAATCTTCTTGGTTGAAAATTCATCCATTTTGGTTAAAAATGCAACGGTTTGATACAAAAATTCACCTTTTGGTTGAGGATTCAACTATTTTGTTGAAAATTCGTCTTTTTGGTTGAAAAATCAACTACTTGGTTTAAAGTTAAACTACTGCTGAAAAAATTCATTTTTTTGTCGAAGATTCATCCTTTTAGTTGAAAATTCATATTTTCGGGTCGAAAATTAAACTGTTTTGTAGAAAATTTGTCATTTTGGCATGAAAATTCTACAATTCAGTAAAAAACTAAACTATGTGGTTGAAAATTAACTTTTATGTTGAAATCTCAACTATTTGGTTGAAAATTAAACTATTTTAAAGGAAAATTAACTTTTTGGTTGAAAATGTAACTATCTGGTTAAAAATTAAGCTTTTTTTTTGAAAATTCAAGTACTTGGTTGACGATCGAACTATTTTGTTAAAAATTCATTTTTTTCTTTTAATTCAACTGGTTGAAAACTCAAAATTCATCTTTTGGTAGAAAATTCACCTTTTATGGTAGAAGAGTCATCTTTCTTGGTTGAAAATAAACTTTTTTGCTGAAAATTCATCATTTCCGGTAGAAAATTCAACTGTTTTTGATCGAATTTTAATTTTTTTAAATGAAAATTCGATCATTTTGTTGAAAATACATCTTTGTAGGTTAAAAATTTAACTATTTTTATAAAGTCATCTCTTCTGGTCGAAAATTCAACTGTTTTGGTAAAAATTCGTCCTTTTGGGTTGAAAATTCATCTTTTATGGTAGAAAATTCATCTTTCTTGGTTGAAAATGAACTTTTTTGTTGAAAATTCAACTATTTGGTTGTTCATATAACTATTTCGTTAACAATTAACGTTGTTGTTGCAAATTCGTCTTTTTGGGTTTAACATTCATCTCTTATGGAAGAAAATCTTTTTTGGTTGAAAATTCAACTATTTTGTTGAATATTTAATATATTTCGGCCAAAAATCTTAGGAATTTAAAGTGCTCCATATTGAATCCAATATGATAATTAGATTAATTTTTTTCTAAGAATTCATTCCCCTATTATTCCCCTATTTTCATGGAAAATCACCCTATTTTCCCTGTTTTGAGAGAATTTTGGGCGACATTACTTTTCAGTGTGTGTGTTTATGGGGGGGCAGAACTACGGTCGGAAATGATGGTGTGGTGGTGGGGGGGGGGGGGAATAGTCCAAAATTGGTAACTAAGTTTATGGACGGCCCCTTACCCGTGACTGGAAGGTTGCAATTGGCCAAAATTTTGGGACTGCCATCGCGAGCTTTGTGTTCCATTGTGACGACGACTTTTGTAGATTCTGCAGAAACTAGATCCATTGCACCTCCCATGCCTTTCACCATCGTTCCTGGTATCATCCAATTTGCCAAGTCTCCCTTTTGAGAAACCTGCATTGCTCCAAGTATCGTCAAATCGATATGACCCCTATGTAATTTAATATTGCATTTAACATTTGATTGCAACTAAGCTCTAAAATAAAATGAAAAGGTAATCACCCTCTAATCATCGCAAAACTCTCGTCACTACTGAAATATGAAGCTCCTGGAAGAACAGTCACGGTTTCTTTACCCGCGTTTATCAAGTCTGCATCGACTTCAGATTCTTCGGGGAATGGACCGAGTCCCAAAATTCCATTTTCAGATTGTAAAGTCACTTTGACTCCTTTAGGAATATAATTACTGGCTAGCATCGGTATACCAATGCCCAAATTTGCTAAACAGAGAAGAAAATGTTCAATATCGCAAATATTAGGATGATGAAATAAGATTCTGCTTTAGAATTCTCTCGAGCTTTAGAAAATTGTAAAAATGGTAAAGTTAACTTACCGTACATTCCATTTTTAAATTCCAAAGCTGCCCTTCTTATAATTCTATCCCTAGCTTTACTAGCTGGAGTTGGTTTTTTAGGTTTCGCGGATTGTTTCGTAGATCTTCTCTATTATCAAAAATAAAAAAACAATACAGACTTTGTATCTTAAATACATCATTAACTTCATTATGTAGTAAAACAATTCTGGAATCTCGATTCACGTACCTCAATACGTTTTTCGTAAGAAGCACCTTTTATAACTCTATCCACATAAATCCCCGGCAGGTGAATTAGATCAGGATCTAACTCTCCTAATTCAACAATTTCTTCTACTTCTGCTATCGCGATTTTAGCAGCTTTACACATGATTGGATTAAAATTCCTAGCTGTTTTTCTAAACACCAGATTTCCAGCTTTGTCAGCTTTCCAAGCCTTCACCAATGCAAAATCTCCGGTTATTGCTGTTTCGAGAACGTAATTTCGTCCATCGAATTGTTGAGTATCTCTAGCATCACCAGAAATTTCGGCCTCGCCAGATTCATTATATTTTACAACTACATTTCCCTCTTGAATTATAGTTCCGAAACCTGTGGGAGTGTAAAAAGCCGGGATACCAGCTCCTCCTGCCCTTACACGTTCTGCTAAAGTACCCTAAACAAAATATTCAAATGAAGTTGTATAAATATATTTTAGGGAAATTATCAGGGTTGCTACAAAATCCCAATTTCGGAATTCCCTAACTTTCCCAGATTTTACCCTAATCAATTTTCCCTGACCGTTATAAATTTGTCTTTCAGATATAAAAACAAACTTACAACTTATAGGCGATCAATAACGTTAATGCAAAAAAAAGTTTGTTTCTAAATTTATATTAAAGGCTTTTATTGTTGATATTTGATAGTCGATTTTTCAACCAACAAGATGAATTTTCAACCATCAAGATTGCTTTTCTACCAAAAAAGATCAATTTTAAACAAAATACATGAAGTTTCAACTAAAAAAGATCAATATTAAGTTAAAGAAATTGTTTTTTACAAAAAAAAAACGAACTTTCAAACAAATTACATACATTTTAGAACAAGGAGATGAAATTTTAACCAAGAAGATTAATTTTCTTCTGAAAAGATAAATTTTCAACAAAATATATGAATTTTCAACCAAATAGTTCAGTTTCAACTAAAAAAGAATTAAATTTTTAGTTAAAACAATTGATTTTCGAAAAAAGGCATTTCCAACAAAATGGTTTAATTTTCAACCAAAGTGAACCAAATTTTCAACCAAATTCAACAACTTAATCTTCAAGCAAAAAAAAAATAATTTTCAACGAGAAGTATAAAAATTGACATTTCCATCAAAAAATACTAATTTTCAACAAACTTGTTTAATTTTAAAGCCAAAAAGAAATGAATTTTCTACAAAAAAGTTGAATTTTTAACCTAAAGATATGGGTGTTCTAAAAAAGAATTGAATTTTCTAACCAAAAAGACGAATTTTCAACCAAATAGTAACATTTTCAACTAAAGAAATGAACTTTTAACTCAAATCATGAATCGCGAACAGAAATAAGGAATTTTCAACCAAAAAGATTAATTTTCAACCACACAGTTGAGTTTTCAACTTAAAAGATATATTTTAAACCAAAAATGTAATAATTATAATTTCACGTAAAACAATTAATTTTCAACCAAAGAAATGAATCAACAACCAAAAATAATAATTTTTAATAAAGGCGTTCCACTTTCAACTACGAAGTTTATTTTTACCCAAAAAAGATGAATTCTCAACGAAAAATGATTGTTGATATTTCAAGAAAACAGTTGTATTTTTAACAAAAAAAAATGAAATTTCTACAATAACAGATGAATTTTTGCACTAAAATGACGAATTTTCAACCAAGAAAGATTTTTCTGTCAATGAATGTTCAATCTGTTCAATTCTGTTCAATCCCAAAATTTGAATTTTAATGCCAAAAAGACGAATTTTCTACAAAACAGTTGAATTTCCAAACCAAAATATGAATTTTCAAGAAAAACATCATTTTCAACCAAGAAGATTACAGATAAAATAAATTATTAAAAAAAAGAAGGAATTCTCAACAAAATAGTTAAATTTTCAACCAATAGAATACTTAAATTTTCAGTTAAAAAACTTAATTTTGAACAAAAAAAAGAGGAATTTTCAACAAAATAGTTACAGTTTCAACCAAAAAGATGAAAATTCAACAAAACACATGAATTTTTCACCAAAAAATTGAATTTTCAACTAAAGACGATACATTTCAACAAAACATAAAATAGTCAAATTTTCAGTTAAAATAATAAATAAATTTTCACAAAAAAAAAGTTTTTTCAAGAAAACAGTTAAATTTTCAACAAAGAAAAAAATTTTTTGAACCAAAATGATGAATCATCAACCAAAAAATTAATTTTTAACAAAGTAAATCCACTTTAAACTAAGTAGTTGAATTCTCACCCAAAAAGATTAATTCTCAACGAAAAATGATATAGTTGATATTTCAAGCAAACAGTTGCATTTTGAGGGGGAAAAAAGTCATTTCTACGATAAAAAAATGAATTTTTAAACCAAAATTACGAATTTTCAACCAAGAAAGATTTTTAGCCAATAAAAAAAAGGAATTTAATGCCAAATGTTGAATTTTCATGCCAATAAGAATTTTCTCCAAAAAAGTTGAATTTTCGAACAAAAAATATGATTCTTCAACAAAAAAGGTAATGTTTAACCAAATAGTTAACACTTTTTACCAAAATAGTTGAATGTTTAACCTATAAAGATGAATTTTCAACAAAACAGTGAAATTTTCAACCACAAAGAATGAATTTTTCACAAAATTCTGGGTTTATCGAAAATTTCTTGAACGTTTCAAGTTTTCCCTGACATTCCCTGGCCAGTTTTAAATTCCCTGACTTTCCGGAATTCCCTGAGCAGTAGCAACCCTGATTATTCAGATATTCTGTTAAACATAAATTTATTTTCTGGCATATTAACGGTAAATCTTATTTACTTGAGGTGTTAATTCCACTTCAAGTTGTCCACTGAGATACTGCTTTTCGAATTCGGCATTTTCACCCACGTAGGAAGCAATCATTCTCTTTATTCTACGTTCTTTTAAAAGTATTCCTAGGCCAAAATCGTCCACTCCGGCATTATTAGAAACGACAGTTAAATCTTTAGATCCTCTTTTAAGTACCGCACCTATAAGATTTTCAGGTATTCCACAGAGGCCGAAACCACCTACCAAAACCTTGGCTCCATTTGGTAAATCCGAGACAACTTCTTCAGCGGATTTAAATATTTTGCCATCCCCAACTGGAGGTTTCAATTTTTCTACTTCCTCAACTTGCGGTACTTCCGCTTTTAAGGAAAAACTAACTGCGGATATCTGCAAAGAACGACATTTTATCAAAATCTCACTTTTATTTTGTAATTATACTTTATACTTCTAATTCGAATCACATTTAATCAGGACCTCAGATAGCAAAATCAGAAAAACTCGACGACATTATTGTTAAAATTTTTAATTCAATCGTTCAAATTGAGCCACTTGAAGCCTATTTTCAAAAATATCAAATTGTGCAACATTTTTGATATGATAAATTACTTCATTCGTTATCAGAATAATGAAATAAAACCTGAAAATGATAAATCTGTTAACCAAATTTAGAGTTGACCTTAAAATAGATTATAGCCATATGTATCATAAATAATAATACATTTATGATGAAAAAGGAGTGGACAGAATAAACATTAATAATTGGCACGATGGCAATCTTGAAAACATAAGATTCATCAGATTCATGGCAAAAATATCGGAAATAGAGATACCGGTTTGTAGGTTAGGTTCTTGATAACAAAAATTGACAGACTTACCCTCGTAAGTTTTAATTGTTTACACGAATTCTTGAATTCAGAACTAAAGCGCAGAAAAACTGCACTCGCTCTGCTCATTGCAAAAGCCATGTTCATTTATATTCCACGATTTCGTTTCCAAATGAAAAATGTCGAAGTATAGATTCTAACCTAAAACTCACGAGAGCACATATTTCGAAATTTCTGAGGATCAAAGTACAAACGCACAAAACAAGATTTATTGAAAAAAGTATTAAAAGGATGAGATCGGGCTTGGCTATTACTTTTCACTGCACCGATCTATTTTTGGTGGTCTGATAAAATATGACATGATAAAAACTTGTTATTTTTTGCATTTCAAGGCTTCAAGGTAATCGACCAGCGAGGTCAACTTCAATTCTACAAAATTAATCAGAATCTTCTATTAATGCGAAATTTATATACAAACTTAAACCTATCGTTTAATTTTTTCTCAGCTTAAATATTCTTAGAAAATTAATTAATTTTTTTTAATAAATGGAATATTGATTTTGGAATCATAAATAAATACATACATTTTTTCAAATCGCGAGTAAATCGATTCAATAATCGACCTTCGAGTTCAGCGGAGCGAAAAATTTAAATTTTGAATATTTAAACTTGATAAGGTTAAACATATTGTTTGTATTTAAATAATTATTTAAATGATAGGTCCTTTTTATAAAATGGTTTTCACTGAAATAAAAGTCTTTTGCAATCTCGTAAGGAGTAAAAGAGTTTGCAATAAACTTGTTAATGCTTTCAATTACGAATGATAAGAAATTACCTGATATGACTCATCTTGACATTGAAGAATATTAATGCTTTCACTAGAAATAACTTGGAAAAATGGAAGAACTTATTATATTTTATTAATAATATTATTATAATATATTATATTATTTTTAATTGGTTCGTTTTATTCTATCTAAAAAAATAGGTGGAACGAAATTATCGAAAATCTCGCACTCATTGTTGTTAACTACCTGGTTGTATACTGCGTGGAAATCGCTTCAAGTGGCTGTTTTCATTTTTTTTCTTTTTAATTCTCTGGAATTTTTTTAATTGAAATTTTCAAATAAGGAATTTTATTTCTAAAAATGTATTTCTTAAGGAGAAAATTTAAACTGTAAATGAATCTTTGGGGTCGTTGCATGAATTTTAGGTAATATATTTTTTAAATACTGCATAACATTCTGAACATTTTAGTGAATTAAACAAAATTTTTGAATACTTCATTTCCGAGAAAAAAAAAGTTTAAGAAAAGTATCGAAATCCCTATTCAAAAAACTCATGAAAAAAGAATCTGGACGATTTTTAGGAAATATTTTTAATTTTGCAGGATTTAAAAAAATATTAGGAAAACTTTGAATTATTCAAAAAGATATTTGAAAGTTTTAGAAAGATTCAAAAATTATTTAAAATTTGAAGAGATTCCAGGGTAATTTTTAATTGATTTTTTATTTTTATAAATTAATTGTAAGAAAATATTTTAAAATATTTCAAATGATTTCCTTAATCCTCGGGAAACAATGTCGAAGATTTTAAAGAAAATTTTTTATTTTGCAAGATTACGAAACTTTAGAAAAAAATTTGAATCATTTGAAAATATATTTAGAAGTTTTTAAAAAATTTCAAAAATAATTTAAAATTGGAAAAGATTTTAAAAAGCTTGAAATAAAATGTAGATTTTTGAAGAGTTGGAACTACAATTTTGAAGTCTTTTCAAAATTTTGAAAAGTTTCAAGATAATAAAAAACTTTTCTTAAGATTCCTGAAAATTGAGTAATACTTTATTTTTAAAAATTAGATTTAAGAAAATATTTAAAAAGATGTTGAAACATTACGAAAGATTTCCAAATTTGTAAAAGACTAATACGGAAGATTTCAAGACGATTTTAGGAATCATTCGAGTAATTTAGAAAGATATTTAAGAATTTTAGAAGCTTTGAAAAGATTAAAAATATTTTAAATTTCGAAAAATGTACAAAATTTTTAAAAATATTTTCCAAGCTTCAAAAAGTACTAAATATCTTTCAAACTCTAATGCTTCCAAAAATTTGGTAAAAACCTTTAAAATGAACCTATAACTCTGAAGCAAATAAAAAAAACTTAGAAAATAAATATTTATTAGAAATTTGTATTTTGTATTTAATTTAAAAATGATTTTTCCCTTAAAATTATAATTTTTTCAATTTTTCTTTCTTTCTTCAGTGAAAAATCTTTTTTGTTTGAAAATACAATAATTATGTTGAAAATTCTTCTATAAATTGTAAACGTTTTCACACTTTTAAGGAGATAATAAAAATGAAATTATGGACAAAAACGTAGAATAGTAGTTTGATTTACGAAGTGTATACACTGTCGGCGCCGATAAAAAAACTGTCGGAACCGGTAACCAAAAAATTAACAGGTTTCCGGATTTTTTTAAATGTTAAGAAAACTTTGAATTACTTCAAAAGATATTTCGAAGTTTTGAAATGACTCGAAAATAATATAAATCTGGACAAGATTTCAAAAAAATTTTATCGTACATTTTTGAAGATTTCGCACCAAAAAGTTCCTGGGAAAATTTCAAATGATTTTTTATTTTGACAGGTTAATTTTTACAGAAAATTAGAAAGAATTCAAATCATTTCAAAAGAGATTTTTGAAAATTTAAAAAAAAAGCTGGAGGATTTTAAGATAAGTTTTTTAATTTTAAATGCTTTTTCGAAATTTTTGGAATAATTATTCGACCCAGTTTAAAAGATATCTATTCATCTTATAAGTTTTGAATAGATACAAATATTTGAAAATATTTGAAAACTTTGAAAGATTTCCGACAATTTATAAAATATATTTTTAAATTTCTTCCGAACTTCTATAAGTTTGAATCATCTGAATTCCTTAAATATTCTGAATTCTCTACATTGCCTGAATTCCTTTAATTCTTCTGAATTCTATGCATTATTTTAAATTCCTTAAAATTTAGGACTCATAATAATCTTGTTTTAAATTGTTATATTATTAATTAGCAATGCAATGTTTCATGCGCGCTTTAGAGCACACTAATAATGCTAGTAAAATAATAATTTTTTAAGCTCCTGTACATTTTACACAGTCTATAATTTCTTATTTACAATATAAGTCTATTGTAAATATAACATATGCATAAAAATATCTTATCGAGAACTTATTGTCTTATTTACATCAGTAAAAAGATAAAATAAAATATATATTATCGATATTTCAATCACATTCAGGAATAATCCTATAATTTCTATGAAATAAATAGGTATCTTCTCTCATTGTACCTAGCTTTAAAATACTGAAATTCATTCAGAAAATGCATTTCAATTGCCTCTTCAATTCTTCTTCCTTGAATAAGCTATTTATAAAATTTGATATTGGCAGCTTTATAAAAAATTAACAGTTATAATTGTAACAATCGAAGGCACAGTATGCGGTATCAGTTTATCTCTAACGACTTGAAGCTTGAACAGTTTATCTGGAGTTATTGTCAATCTTATTACAAAATAAGAAATGCTTATCATTTCATCGGAGGCGACCAGATCTTGCATCAGTCACGGCTCCCCACAATTCAATAACAAAATCATCTGTAAAGCCAAATGCTTCCAAATCGGAATTATCTATCGCCTCAGCAAATTCCATACTATTTCGCTTTCCTTCTGAAAGTTCCCAAATTTGTGTCGCTGAAATTGAAAAAGAAATAAATCCAGAATTCTTTAAACTTAACATTTATATATATATAATTATGTTATATCAATTAATGAATTAAAATGAGAGTTTCGTCGAGAGGCCGGCGAACCCCCCATGTGTCTTGAGGACATGGAGCGACCCAAGGATGACAGCCCTCTCCATCCATCTCGCAAGTGCCTCGGCATATGTTTTTGGCACGCGGGTATGGCTTTCAGGCGATGAACCAGTGATAGCTTCGCACCTCTGAAAGCATCGATCACAAAGACAATTATTTTAACGCAATATTCGGTGTATTATTGAGGCCTTATATGGGAGCTGCGACGACAGTACACAGAATATTGGGTTAAAATAATTGACCTTGTGAACGGTGCTCTCGGAGGTGCGAAGCTATCACTGGTTCGTAACCACAAAAGCCATAATTGCGTGCCAAAAACATGCCGAGGCAATTGCGAGATGGATGGAGAGGGCTGCCATCCTTGGGTCGCTCCGTGCCCTGAAGATACACAAGGGTTTCGCCGACCTGTCGATGTGATTTTGTCATGCCCTGTGGCCATTCATCTCACGGCCGTGAGACGTGACCGCGGTTCTACTGGGAGCCAGTGTCATTATTTATATATATATATAGCTTCTATTAGAATATAGTATGCAATATTTTTAATTACCCAATTCGGTATCGTTGATACCCATGAAACTCTCTAAAATCGAGTTAATTTTATCGACCCCGAGGGTCACTGCATCATCTTCCTTCTGTAAAAAAATTATATTTAGTATATAAAAAAGACTTCTTTTGACTTAGATGTGAGATTAGGGAATTAGGGTGGCCCTTCTTTTTCAAAATCATATTTTTTTTTGTTCTTAACCTCTAGTTTTGTTCGAATGCCCAAAAAAATAATTTCCTCTAAATTTAAGCGCAGTCGGTTAATATTCCGTTAATAATCGGTTAAAGGCATCTTCTTCTTAATACGTGACTTAAACGCGAAAATATTACACTAGCGTAAATTATAATACATGATTCTGTTCAGAATACTTCAGGAAATAAGATTTGGCCATAATTTTTAATATTTTAAAAATTTTAAGACCCTCTTATGGGGCCCCAAAGGATCCCCCATAAGTGCTAATTGAGAGTTTTACGTAATATTAAGGTTGATGATCACATTAAACAAATATTTTTCGCGAAAATAATCACAAGTGGATAAGTCTTTAATTTATACTAATTTTTAACCTATTTTTAATTGCTTAGAAAATATTAATTTTGTTAAATAATTGATTTCTTGTTGAAGTCACAAAATGAGTATATATTATAGGTGTATGAGTCTTATGAATATGAATAATGTTATTTATTTCTTTAGCAATTTTGCCACGAATTTCGATATTCTTATGTATCTTTTTGTTTATTAATGTTACCCTTAGTTTTGGAACAAGTTTTTATTGTTTAGACAATTTGAAATTGTTTAAATAATTTTTTAAACATATTTGAACTGGACGTGTTTCAGTATCTGTTGCTCACTTAACATTATTTAATTAATTTTTGTAGTTTAGAAACTATTTAAAACGTTGAAATTACTTGAACATTATTTATAGATATATGCTAACATTTACGAATTCTAAAGGTATGTGCATAATAAATAACTAAAATAATCATTTTTTTCGTTAAATGAGAAGAAGATATTTATGTTTAACAACTGTTTGGTTGAAAATTAATCTGTCTTGGTTCAGAATTCAACTATTTTGTTGAAAATTGGTTCGTTTTTTTTTGATAAAAATTAATTTTTTTAACTGAAAATATAATTATTTTATTTTTGATTTTAAATTGATCTTTTTTAGCTGAAAATCTAACTATTGGACTGAAAATGTATGTATTTTGTTGAAAATTCGTCTTCTTTGGTAGAAAATTAATATTCTTCGTTAATAATTCAACTTTTTGGTTTGCAATTCAGCTACTTGGTTAAAAATTCGCCTTTTTGTTTGAATTCAACTGTCTTTGATATAAAATTAACATATTTTTTAGTTGAAAATTCAACTACTTGGTTGAAAGTTGAACTAATAGAAAATTCTTTTTTTTTGTTTGTTGAAAATGAATTTTTTCAACTGAAAATTTAACTATATCATTTTAGTTGAGAACTGATATACTTTACTTGAAAACTATTGGCCTGGAATATTATGTATTTTGGCGAAAATTCTTCTTTTTTGGTAGAAAATTAGTCATCTTGGTTAAAAATTCATCTTTTTGGTTGAAAGTTAAACTATTGAAAAAAAGAATTGTTTGGTACAAGATTCATCTTTTTTGTTGAAAATTCATCTTTTTGTTTGAAAATTTAAGCATCTAGTTAAAAATTTGTTTTCTATTGAATTCAACCACCCTTGATTTAAAATTATATAACATCTTTTTTGGTTCAAAATTCAGCTACTTGGTTGAAAGTTTAACTATTTTTTAAATTTGTTTGGTCGAAAATTCATCTCTTTGGTTGAAGATTCATCTTTTCGATTGGAAATTTAACTATTTTGTTGGAAATTCTTCTTTTTTATTGAAAATTAATATTTTTAGCTGAAAATTTAACTATATTCCATTTTTGGTTAAAAATTGATCTTTTTGGTTGAAAATTTCGGTATTTAGTTAAAAAATTCGTTTTTTGAAAAAGAAACTTCGTATTTTTTGGTTGAATTCAACTGTTTTTGCTTCCTCAAAGAGGAAGCTTTGTAATGGTAACATTTTCCAAAAATTTTTTATTCGTTTAATTAAACCTTCCTCAATTTAAAAATGTCTAATACAATGTTCTAAGCAATTGTCCGGATGTGTGTGTGTGTGTGTCTGCTGTCACACTTTTTTGTGAACGCGATAACTGGAAAACGGTGGCAGATAAATTGATGAAATTTGGAGGGCTTATTTTCACCACTAATATCTTGAAACTGACAAAAGGATTTCTAAAAATATTTATTGAATTTTTTTTAACACTTAATAATATTTTAAAAATCTGTTTTTTATAGTAAAACTTTTTTCATTAGCATAATTCAAAGTTGATGCATGAATAGAAATGACTTTTTGATCATAAGTTTTCAAATAGAATAATTTTTGTAAAGAAGTCATAAAGCTGGGAAAGGGACAGGATGCGACAGAACTTTTCCCTTCAATTTTCCAGCTCGAAAAATTATCACTTCGAATATAAAATTTTATTTGTCTGATTTGTCTTTGTATTTAAAAATTTTTTTGTATTATTTTGTAATTTTGTATGTTTTGTGAATTTCTATTTTTAAATTGGTCAAAATCGAAACTTTAGTTTGTCTATTATTTAAAGAACCACTAATACTTCCTCTATGAGGAAGCAAATACATTTGCTAACGGGAAGCAAAGTGCTCGTGAAATGAGCACATTATAATTATAAATACAAATAAAGTGGAAACACTCGAGATCGAATTCACAGCTAGTTTTATTTAAAATTAATATATTTTTTAGTTGAAAATTTAACTACTTACTTCAAAGTTGAACGACTTGAAAATTCGTTTTTTTTTTAATATTTAACTATCTCATTTTGGTTGAGGCTTAATATTTTATAGTTGAAAATTCAACTATTTGTTTAAAAATTCATCTATTTAGTTGAAAATTGGTCATTCTTGGTAGAACATTATTCTTCTTTATATAGAACTCATCTATTTTGTTGAAAATTCGTTTTTTTTTGTTGAAATCAACTGTTCTTTATTTAAAATTAACATCTTTTTAGTTGAAAATTCAAGAACTTAGTTGAAAGTTAAACGACTTTGTTTAAAATTTATTTTTTTGATTGACTTTTAGTAAATTTCTTATCACGAATAAGCGCCAAATACATATTCACTTCATCGACAATGTTTTTTCTTGGTGTCCGGAAATCGATGACGATAGTCTGCTACAATTTACACATTCAAAATTATTTAAACAATTTTTAATTGTTTGAATTATGAAACATTGTTTTAAAAACTATGGGGAATTTTTTTCCTTTTTATCATGGTTAATCAAGGGGAAACTTCAATGTCTTTGGGGCAAAGGTTGGTACTAACCGATTTCGCTAAAATTTGGAGATAATTTTCTTGGGCACTCGAAAAGAACTAGGGGGTGACAACAAACATATTTTAGAAAAAAAATCACAATTTAAGTAAGGGCCACCCTAATGTGTAATACTTACCACTTTTTCTATTTGGGCACTACCGTCAGCCTTAAACCTAAGAGTTTCTTTTCCCGAACCATAGGCTTGTTTTTTGCCTTTTTTAGGATCTCCTCGAGGACCAATAATTCCAAATCCATTTTTCTGCGGCTCGACTAGCCTCAGTGTAAACATTGCTCCTTTAGGAATTTCTTTCAGCATTTTTGCAACTTCGAAGTGGCGTTTTCCAACCAAATTCGTTGCATTTATTTTCTCAATGTGATCACCCACTTGAATGACTTTGATCTTGTCAATTATTGAGCCTTCCTTGATTCGTTTAATAAATGCATAGCCTGCACCGTTGTCTGTAATTGTGAGACCAAGCGCATCGTCTGTTTTCACTAATTCAATCTCTTTAGGTTGCCCTGCAAATTATTTAAAAGAAATTTATAAGGATTTAGGCACGAATCCACATAATGGACCTCGAGAGGGCGGCGTCAGAAAATTGTATAAATATAGAGAGCTAAGACTAATTAAATTGATCATTTGCTAACCAATTTTATACTAAAATCGGGTGCAAAAGTCGAGGCTCCTCACTTCTTTTGATTGCAACCAGCTCCAAAAAATCTTTCTATTGTTTAATAACAAGCATCTGAAAGCTTAAAGTCTTCCAAATTCAACGATCTGATCACTTTATCCTAAAATTTTTTTTTCAATAGGTAGAGGGCAAAAAATCCCAAAAAACAGGGGTTTTCGTCCTCCTTTTCAAGCGTCGACTTTCACCTGTTCCCAGATGAACGCGTTTGATGGTAGAGAAAATCTGACAAAATTCACAGATATTCTTTCAACATTCTTTAATACAATACATTTTTAAGAATTCTGAAATATTCAATAATTTACTTTTCACGGAGATTTATTTAAAAATGCTTTATCTTGGGAACGAGTGAAGATAGGAAGCCGTTTAATGGCTCCAAATGTGCAGTTTTGTGATGCGAGTGCAGTGCAATAATTAAATTTATGAAGAAATCATCGTTGAGCAAGAAATATCATTTTGAATATTTCTGACTTTCATCAGTCGTGGCATGTGGGCGACACAGCGGGGCAAGTGGTAGAAAAAAGTACCCTTTCGATTGCAACAATAACAGAGTCGGCTTGCTTCTGGAGTTACTATTGTCATTAAAAGGTTTTTTTTTCTACCACTTGTCCTGCTGTGCCGCCCACATGCCATGACTGATTAAAGTCAGAAATATTCAAAATGATATTTCTTTCTCAACGATGATCTCATCATAAATTTAATTATTGAACTGCAATCGCATCACAAAACTGCATATTTGGAGTCATTAAACGGCTTCCTATCTCCATTCGTTCTCAAGATAAAGTATTTGTAAATAAATCCACGTAAAAAGTAAATTATTGAATATTTAAGAATTTTAAAAAATGTATTGTATTAAAGAATGTTGAAAGAATATCTGTGAGTTTTGTCAGATTTTCCCTACCGTCAAACGCTTTCATCTGGGAACAGGTGAAAGTCGACGCTTGAAAAGGAGGACGAAAACCACTGTTTTTGGAGATTTTTTGCCCTCTAACTATTGACCAAATTTTTTGGGATAAAAGTGAACATATCGTTGAATTCGGAAGACTTTAAGCTTTCAAATGTTTTTATATTAAACAATTCAGAATTTTTTTGAGCAAGTTGCAATAAAAAGAAGTGAAGGGCCTCGCGTCCTATGTGCGCGATAAGTTTCTTATTAGCAGTCAAATTCTCAATATAAATGTTTCAGTGTGGCTTCTAACAACAAAAACAAGTTTCTGGTATATTCCCGGTTACCAAACATTTTTCAAAGTCATACAAATTTAAAATTTTAAACTTTCATACCTGAAACCAGCCCTAAAAGCCATTCTGTCCAATTTTTTTGAAAGAGTTTAGAAGATTTGAAAGATTTCCAGGGATTTAAAAAGATTTCAACGAAGTGCATAGAATTTCCAAAGATTTTAATTAATTTAAGGAATTTTTAAAGCTTCTAAACGTTTTAAGGAAATTTTAAAGATTCTAAAGATTTTACGGCAGCACAAGGGAGTACACAAGATTTAATTAAATTTTAGTTAATTAAATCAAATTAATTAAATTTCTAAGAATTTCGGATGATTTAGAAGCATTTTATAGGACCAATAAGGTTTTAAGATGTTTTAAAAGATTCCAAGGGATTTTAAAATAATTTTAACGGATTTAATGAGATTTTCAAAGGTTTTAAGCGATTTTAAAAGCTCTCAAGGTATTTCAATCAATTCTTCAGGATTTTAGGAAATATCAGATTTCATGGAATTTCATTTTATAAGATTGAAGGAATTTTAATAGGATTTCCAAAATTTAAAGGGTTTTTACTTCTTATTTTAAAACATGCCGAATGCTTGTTTTTACATAGTGAAATTAAAAAACTGACAATCTCCAAAACTGATTAAGTTCAAATGTAATGCCCGTAAAAATTTAATAATTCTAAAAAAGCATTACGAACTTTATATTTGAAATTAGTGTTAATGGTTAAAAAACCTGAAATAACAAACTAAACATTTAAAAAATAGTAACGTTCCTGATTGAGCATTACAAAATTAAGAAACTCAAACTATTTCAGAATTGCTTATTTCAAACTATAATTTAAAATTGAAATTATAGAAATTTTAAAGCTGATAAAAATTATTAGAAGTAACAACGCTTTTTTTGGTAGAGCACTTTATTAAATCTGGTAATCTTAAAGGATAATTATTATAACTTGCTTCTTTTTTTATTCTAGTAGAGCGTTTTTCATTGTTTCGAAATCTAAAAAAAATATTAAAAAGTTAAAAATTAGCAAAATAGCGATCGTTTTTCTAAATATTAAACTTTTGCTTTTAAAACAAAATACGAAAAAATGTCCAAAGGCAAAATTTGTTGCTAAGAATTATACAAAAAGTTTATTTTCCATTTTTTGATACTTTCTACCCGTTTTTAAGTCCCAAAAAATAAACTTTGTTTAGATCTCTTCGAAAGGGAAAACTTTGCTTACGGATTTTATTACGTACCTCTCGAAGTTAAGAAAAATTTAATTTTATAATAATAACGTTTTGTGAATTTAAAATCAATAAGAAACCCACCATAAAAATCAAGAAGAAAAACTTAATTATCTAAACAGTTTAAAAAATACTGGAATTAAACAAAAATTGTGCCCGTTTTTTTTTTTTTTTTTTTTTTTTTTGAAGAGAAGGTTTGGTGCAAAATATTGCAAAATTAAAGAGGAACTATAAACTATTCTTCTTATGGACTTTTTTTTCTGTATTTCGCGTCTTTTTATTTAAAAAAATATTTTTAGAAAAGCGGTCATCATTTTATGGATTTTCAACTTTGCAATGTTTTTTTGTAGATTCCAAAACAATGAGAAGCCCCTCATCAATATCAAAAAGCTAATCATCTTCGTCATTTTGAAAAATACTGGATTAGAAAAAAAATTGTGCGATTCAAAAATATATTGTTTAATTTAAATGCTTATAGATGAAATACTAAATAATACCTTTCTTATGGGCGAATATAAAATCATCTAAACCAATTTGTCCACCCAAAAGCTCTGTCATTTCCACTTTGTACGTGTTCAATGTACAGAATAGAATCTGTAACAAAAATAAATTTTTATTAAAATGTAAATATATCTGTAAACTGTAAACGGAAAGAAATTAAAAACACTGTGAGGGTTCTGATTTTTTGGAATCCTTCATTTAAATATTAATCATTAACTAAAAAATGAATAACTGTGTAATAAAGTATACTATGTACATAAATATGTGGTTGCTTTTGATACTCATTTTTGAAATTAGTAAATAATTTCACGGTGTCTATCCGACGGATGATTTTTAATTCCTGGTAATTTCACTGTTTTCTCCCGGTCAATTTAAAGAGTTCACAATATTTGAATGATTTGAAACGATTTTCATAGATTTCAACAAATTTCTAAGCATTTAAATAGATTTAACAGATTTCCGACTTAATTTTTGATATTGAGAATTACAATTTTGAGTTGGAACGGAGAATTTTGTAAAAGAAGCCTAAGTTATAATTCTTTACGGAAATTCCCTATTCCCAAGTGAAAATAATAATTTTTGATGAAAATTACCTATTCCAAAGTGAAAATATTACATTTTCAAGGAAATTCCCTGTTCCAAAGTCTAAATTATAATTATTTACGAAAATTGTCTGTTCCAAAGCGTAAATTGTAATTATTTACGAGAATTCCCTCTTCCAAATCATAATGATACTTATTTACAACATTTTTTATTATAATTCAGAAATGCAGTAACTCCCTTTATCTAAAATTTAGAAGAGGAAAATTTTTATTTGCAAAAAAAATGTTTAAATTCAAACAAATTCTGATTTGAAACAAGGAATTTTCCAAATCACGAATTCTGACTTGAAACAGGTACTGTGTTTTTGAATTCCCTTTTAATAAATTAGAATCGAAATTATTTTTCAAAATTTCTCGCTCCATGTCAAAAATTACCTTCTCCAAGACAACATTTTAATTCCTTATGAAATTCCCTGTACCAAAGACAAAATATAATTTTATACGGGATTTTTTTTTTATATTTAATTCATTTATCCCCATCCAGGCTCAGAATTATAATTCTTTTAGAAAATTCCCTATTCCAAGTCACAATTAAATTAATTTCCAAAATTCCCTGTTCCAAGTCAGAATTACATTTATTTCCCAAATTTTCTATTATTATTCAAAAATATAGTAAATCCCTTTTGCTATATTTTCGGAAGAGGAAAGTTTCAAATTGTAAAGAATTTCGACCCTTTTTTCTGAAAATTTTTTTCCCTGTTCCAGCTGGAACAGGTATTTTTGTTTAATTTCATTCTAAATCAGAATTAACATTCTTTTCGAAAATTCCCATTCCATACAAAAAATTCCCCATTATAACTGAAATTATCATTCTTTACGGAAACTCCCTGTTCTAAAATAAAAATTATAATTCTTTTAAAAAATCCACTGCTCCTACAAAGAATTGAGTAATAAAATATATGAAACAAATTTTAATTTGCATATAAGTACATTCCAGAGAAAAATCCGGGTCACTGCATCAAATTCCAGGTCATTTCCCGGTTTTCCCGATTTCCTGGTCAGGTAGACACCCTCAATTTCCTAATTTTACATAATTTATAATTCAGGATCTGAGGATTTATTTAAATGAACTTGACCATCGGATCCAAAATTGACTGATTGTGAACTATTTTGAAGGGCCCTTTACAAGGCTAGTATAAAATTACATAGGTCGTAGAAAGACATATCCGCTTCGGGTCGAAAAGCCCCTGGCCCGTGACCAATGTTTCCTGCATCCGGTAACCTACGCTAATGCACCTACGTATACTAATCCACACGATTTTCACAAAAAAAGTCTCAAATAATACGTTATAGTAATCAAAGACGTGAAATTTCTAAAAGAAAATTTATATTCCATTTTATTACATTTTTAGTTGAAAATTGATATTTTTTAGTTGAAAATTCATCTATTTTGTTCAAAAATTGCATTTTTTGGTTGAATTCAACTGCTTTTGATTCAAAATTAACATCTTTTTTGGTTGAAAATTTAACTACTCAACTGAAAGTTGAACTACTCAAAAATCCGACTGTTCAGACTGTTTACCAATTTTGTTGAAAATTCTTTTTTAATGAAAATTAATTTTTTTAACTGAAAATTTATAATGCAATTATTTTTGGTTGAATTTTAATTTTTTCAATTTAAGAATTCAGCCAATTTGTGAAAAATCCGAATATTTGGATAAAACATCAATTATACTCCTGAAAAAAGTTTAAAATTATTTTTTATTGTTTACTAAAACAATCCACGAAAGTGTACGATATCAACTCTTTTCACAATCGTCAGTTAATTCATTGCAAATATAAAAAGTTGCACTTTGAAATTAATCTCTTTGGTTAAAATTTCTACTATTTGGTTAGAAATTTTACTTTTTTTAAATTTGTTTTTCTTTTATTTAAAAATTAATTTTCTTAACTGAAAATACAACTGATCCATTTTCGTCTGAAAATTGATTGTCTTTAGTTGAAAATTCAACTACTTGGTTGAACTCATTCGTTAAAAATTAATTTTATTTGTTTAAGATTTAACTACTTTGTTTGAAATTCGTTTTTTTTAAAGTGAAAAACTAATTTTTTTAAATGAAAATTTAACCGTTTCATTTTTTGTTGAAAATTGATCGTTTTTAGTTAAAAATGTACATATTACATTTTTCATTGAGAATTCATATTTTTTGGTTGAAAATTCAACTGCTTGGTTGAAGATTAAACTTTTTTGCCGAAAATTCGTTTTTTTGTTTGTTTTAAAATTAGGGTAGGGTGGGGCGAGATGGACATAGGGGGCAAGATGAGTCACTCAATTTTCTCGTAAGCTATTATTTCTTTTGTAACAGTTCTTTGTACTAATATCAGGAAGAACGTTATGAAACTTCTTTTTTCAAAATTTTCGCTTAATGTTGAATAAATTTGGAAAAAACTAAAGTGAAAATTTTAAGACCTATATTCTGCTATTTTACATTTGTTTAGAAAGTCCAAGAAACACACAAAATCACATATTAGATGTTTTTTCATGTGGTTATTTAGATAGGTTATTTATTAAACCTTAAGTTTTCAAAACAGATTTATATATAATTGTAAAACAGAAATAGGTGAAATTTTGATTTTACTTGAAAGAGTCATATGGGGCGGAATGAGCCACTGTTCTGGGGCAGAATGGGCCACCTCTTCCTGTGCATTAACCTAACCTCTTAGTGTAGCAGTCAGTAGGTAAGGATGCAATGTTTCATTGTATCAGATTGTGCAGTGTGTTAATTATGGTGCAAACGTATAAAAAACTAATCTTGTCGAAAAAAATGCTCAGAAAAAGTATGACAGGTGCACTGTCATAGGTCTATATTAGAAAATAATATGAGTTGTTGGCAGCCAGAAGAGAGCACTGTTTTTCTCGTATATATTTCTCAGTAACTTTGTTTGAAAACTCTTAAAATGATATAAAAATTATATAAACATTGTTGTGATTGGAGAATACGGCAAACATAAAAAATGGCCTAAAACCCCAATATATATGAAATAGTCTATCAGTTGGGATTTTTCTTACTGTATAATTTAAATTTTACTGAGACAGTGTATACGTGTAAGTCGAAAAATTGTTATATTTATTTCTGTGATACAATTATTAAAAGATATATAGATATAAATGGTTTTTCTATTCACTGTTTGTAGAGTTAGTTGCGGTAGAGGTTAGGATTAAGGATTGCACCATTTTAACTTTAAATATACAATACTCTGTAAAATTTTTGAAAAATATATGTGTAAGATGTTTTCGTTTTATAATTCTCTAACTTACCAATTTTCTTACTTATAATATATATATATATATAATAAGTAATTTAATTAAGTGGCCCATCCTGCGCCCCAGTACCTGGCTCATCCCGCCCCAGACATGGGGTGATATGAGCCAAGCACACTTATAATTTTTTATTTTCGTTTCTAATTCCGCATATACTTTTTTATTTACTTTTACCTTAGCAAAATTATAATTAAGAATGTTTGTAGAATATATATAACGACTTACTTTCAAGTAATGTATTAACAGATTTTTTACAACACTATCATGAAAATGGCGTGTTTTCGTACTTATGATCTGTGTGTAATGTGGCGCATTTCGAACGATGCGAATAAAGAACGTACGAAATGAGGAATGCTTACGAAAAGGCCTCTTTTCGTAAGCATTCCACATTTTCACAATAAGTGAAAGGAAGATAGTTAGATAAAGACGGAAATAGGTCGATGTTTTCAGCGACAACTGTAGCGCTCGTCTCGCGACATACCGTGCAGAAATATATACGCTATAAAAACTAATCAGTACTTAAAATATTAAATTTTGTCTTTTCAAACTGATAACATTTTTTTATGAGTAAACTATAAACTTTTATTAGTAATTTGTAATAAAAAAGTAATTTTTCATTTATCTAATTTAAATTTTCCCGCAACTTTGACTTGAGCAACTATAGCGCACCTAGCGGCGTAGAGGCTACCGGCTTTTATAACCTTATTTCTGAAAGCTGTCACGCGTTTGTTGGTTGTTTTTTTTCCAGACGGGGGGCTTCGCCCCCCGAACCCCCCAGCGGGGGCTTCGCCCCCTGCACCCCCACCAGGGCTGCACCCTGGACCGCCCCCACCCCCCCGCAACTTCGATCAGGTAGCGTTTTTTTCACACTTTTCATGATCTTGTTGTAAAAAGTATCGTGCATGTCTCGTGGTAGGCCCTTTTCTTGACTCGTGCAGTGTTTTTAGACTCGTCTACGGTTCGGGCACCTTCGGTGCCCTCACCTACGACTCGTCCTAAAAACACTGCACTTGTCACGAAAAGGCCATCGCCTACCACTTGTAATGCAATATACTATTAAATACTAACGTGAAAAAGACAACTATGCCCATCTCGACCCACCTTAACCTAATTTTCTTTACACAAACATGCAAAACCCTCGTTTGCCCACCGTTTACAGACATCGAAAATGGCCGATTCCGCACTGTGCGCGTAAGCAATTAGCAAAATCCCCAACATCGATGACCAAAACGCTGTCACCGGTTAGCAAAATGGTCTTCACGGTTACCAAAAGTCGCGGACAATTGTCCAGGGATGGTCCCGAAGATATAACTCCTAAGCGAAGGCGTAACAACCGTGCAGAAAGCCGAATGGCACCTGGGTGAGGTGTCTCAAACGGTGACTCTGGGATACCGGGCGACCTCTCAGAGTATCAGCCTTATCCTTGCACACGGGACTCTAAAAGGATGGACAACATAGTTGTAGTAAGTGCGGTTCAAAACAATCGAACGCGCAGCGCACCCGACAATGGGTCGGACAACAATGTCGACTACCCTAGAGTTGGGGGAGCCAATCAAGACGGAGTCAATGCGATTGACCGGCAGAATCTCATTACTTTTAAGTGGACGGATCGACTCAGGGACGACCTGCTAGAGTGCTATGATACCAGAATGGCCCCTGAACGAAAAGGTTACATGGCGCGACTGCATACTCTGTGGTGCGAGAAACACCCAGAGCTCTCGCATTTTTCGCATAGACGTCTGCGAAAAAGTGCCTAGGAACTCCCGAAAAGAGGTTATATAAGCGGAGCGCCTACTCAACCGCAGCCAGAACAAGCCGGCAAAAGAGAAAGAGAGGTGACACTGAGACCAACCGCGAACAGGCATCCAATAGAGGAAGAACGATGCTTCAGGACCCGGAGAAACATCAACATTCAGACCTCTGGACTATCAATTGTGGTGTGTACAATGCAGCGAGAACTTTGGCAGATGCAAACCGTAAAACAAAAACAAAGGTTGATAATAAGACCAAAAGACGAATACATCAACTCAGCACAAAGATAGGCTGGGCAAGACAGTACGCGTCCCGCATTCAGTGTGTGATTGACTACATAACATCTGGCAGGACATTCACTGCCAAGGTTCGACAGTTCGCGCGCGAACTGCGGATCCATTATTACACAATCAACAAGTCAATGCTACGGACCATCAGGCAGCATATTGTTGACAGAATACGAGTACTATCTAACGCTAGAAGTCTAGAGCGGAGAGAGAGGTGTGTCAGAGAAAATCAACAGTTTTTGTCTGACCCATCTCGACTCTTCCAAGACCCTCCAGTTACTGTTGACCATCCGCCCAAACTAGAGGAGGTCGAAGCATTTTAGAAGGAAGTCTACGAAGTCTAACATGCACTTGAAGAAGGCTCAAAGAACATAAATAGCTTCAAGGAGCTGTGCAATGCCCTCATAACACCTGAGGAGTAATGCCCTCCTATCACTACCGAGGAAGTGAAAAACGTATGAAGAGGCATGAAGAACTATTCCGCTCCGGGACCAGATGGTATCAAGACCTTCTGGTGGAAGAAGTTTCCTTCAACCCACCAGCATCTGGCCCGAATTTTCACCTCATATCTAAAGTCGGAAGAGCCTATCTCGGAGTGGTTGGTGGAAGGGCGCACAGTGCTCCTGGCGAAGACGGGCAACTTAGCTGACCCTAAGAATTACAGGCCAATAACTTGTCTGAACACTCTGTATAAGATCTTCACAGCTATCCTAAATGATAGGATTGTTCAGACAATCGGACCTGTGTGGCGAGAGATGTATGAACAACGCGGCTCAAAGAAAGGCGTAGCAGGATGTCGGGAGAACCTGCTCATCGATAGAAGTGTTTTTAAAGACGCAGCATCCTATCAGCGATTCCTATCGATGGCTTGGATTGATTACCGGAAAGATTTCGATTCAAACTCCTTACTTATCATCTGTCTGTTGGAAAGCTTAAAGGTTCATCCATACATGGTGAGGTGCATAGAGAGATGAATGCCGCTTTGGAAAACCAGATTCACTATCTCATCTGGAAAACATCGTGTGATCACTAACAGTGTCACCTTTCAGAGAGGTGTGTTTTAGGGCGACACCATGAGCCCTCTCCTCTTTTGCCTCGCATTATTGCCACTATCTCTCGCACTTCGCCATTCCGAAGGGTACCTCTGCGGCAAACCTGGAGATTGAAAGCAAAGGTCACTCATGTATTTTAGATGGATGATCTCAAGATCTATGCTAAAAATAAAGAGAAACTAAATCTAGCTCTAGACATTGTCAAAAAGTACACTCAAGAGATTGGAATGGAGTTCGGGTTAGAGAAATGCGCAAAGGTTAATTTGAAGAAAGGAAAACTTAATGGCATCCCCGAAGATCCTGAGCTCGTCGACAGAAGTGCTATACGACACCTGGGTGCTGGAGAGACCTATACCTACCTGGGCGTGCCACAGAGCCGCATTCAGGACGTGACAACTATAAAAGATCCTTTCTGATGCATATACAAACGTCTCATCCGACGGATATGGTCTTCCGAACTGTCGGCGAGGAACAAAGTATCTGCAACGAACATGCTTGCCGTCCCAGTAGTACTCTATGCATTTGGAGAGGTTCCATGGACAAAGGACGAGCTCAGGTCCCGATATCGGGTCCCGAAAGGTTATGCACATGAACAAAAGCATGCACCTTAAGTCTTCTATTCCGCGACTTTACATCTCACGCCGTCAAGGTGGTCGCGGAATACTGAATCTTGAATGTCTTCACAACAGGATTATTCTGGGTACAGCACATATAGTCGCGAATGGACAAGACCCTCTTCTTAAAATAGTCAGGAAACACGAAGAAGTGGGCAAAGGGGCGTTTCTGTACAAAGCAGCGGAGGAGGCTGCTGAAACACTCGGCCTTAACTTCAATATCAGGGGTGAGCAAAATGCGTAAAATCTTATCCATCTTGAGTACTCACTGCTGAAGGCCCGGATTAAGAAAGTACAGGAAAAAAACTTCCGCGAACAGCTCCTCGACAAGAGGATGCACGGCATCTTCCACAGAAATGTGGAAGATCAATCGAGGTCGTATGAGCTAACGTTTTATTATTATTATACCATTAAGCCATTTCCCTTTCGGGGTAGGCGTGTTTGCTTTCCTTAAATCACTCGGATTGAAGTCGGACATATTCTCGACATTTGTTTCTGTTGCGCACTCGAGGCCTGACATAGTTCTCCTTGACTTTGAGAAACGAACCATGTTCGTTATCGAATTTTCGGCACCAGCTGACAAAAACGTCACAGCCAAGGAAAAAGAAAAGAAAGAGAGGTATAAAGATCTTATAAGGGAGTTGCGACGGTTATACCCGGAATATTCTGTTAAGCTAATCGTCTTAATCATCGGCGCTCTTGAAGGTGCCAACGTTTCACTGGTTAATAGCCTGAAAAGCATCCCTGTGTGTCAACAAAATGCTGAGACACTTGCGGGGAAAATGCAGAAGGCGGTCGTCCTTGGGTCGCTCCGTGTCCTCAGGGTGCACGAGACTTTTGCCGGATCATCGTATTGAATTCGTCGCAGACTGTAACCACCTATCTCACGATCGTGAGACGTGGTTACAGCTGAAATTTTACCGCGATTTCGCTGGGAGCTGGTGCAATTTTTCAGATTAGCACCCGCTCCCAGCGAAATCCTGCGGTTGTCCTTACGAAAAACTTTCAACTATATTGAACAAGGTATCTGCGACTAACATGCTTGCCGACCCGGTTCTACTCTACTCGTTTGGGGTGGTTCAATGGACGAAGAATGAGCTTAAGGCCCTTGATGTCACCACACGTAAAATCATGCATTCATAAAAGCTTGCCTATCAGTTCGTCAGTTCCGCGACTATATATTTCACGCCGTCAAGGCGGACGCGGACTTCTGAATCTCCAGTGTCTTCATAACCGAATTGTTCTAAGTACAGCTTACATCGCTGCGAATGGCAGACATCCTCTCCTAAAGATGGTCAGGAACCACGAGACGATTGGCGAAGGAGCGTTCCTTTACAAAGCCGCGGAGCAAGCGGCCGAGACCCTTGGCCTAAATTTTAACATCAGAAGTGAGGAAAGTGCATTACTCCATCTAGATGCTTCACTTCTAAGAGCCGAAGTAAAGAAAGCAGAAATGTACAGAAATGTAGAAAAGCAGTCCTTGTCGAAGGAGCAAACTTTTGCTTTCCTCAGATTATCAGGGCTTAATTCAGGTACAGAGGGTTTTATTTTCGCATGCCAGGACGGTGGCATTTCCACCTTAGCATACCGTGACCGCATTTTATGTCAAGAAGTTCCCAGCGATAGGTGCAGAGCGTGTCGTGCACACGCTGAGTACCTAGAACACATACTATCGGGGTATCCCACCCACGCGGGAACGACGTAGATCTACAGACATAATGCGGCCTTAAGAGTGCTTTATCTATTATCCTCTTTGTCGCCCTTACGGTGTTGGCCGCGACCCTGCCCTGCCGAACGCCCCAAGGGAGATGGAGTCAATTGTCCAAAACGAGAAGTGCCAAATTTTCTGGAACTACGATTTTCGGACAGCCGTCTCCGTTGCACACTCGAGGCCTGACATAGTTCTCCAAGACTTCGAGAAACGAACTATATTCGTGATCGAATTCTCGGCTCCGTCCGAATACTAATTGTCCTTGAAATAGGTGCTCTTGGAGGTGCGAGACTATTACTGGTTCGTAACCTTAAAGCCATACCCGCGTGCCAAAAATATGCCAAGGCACTTGCGCGATGGATGCAGAAAGCTGTCATCCTTGGGTCGCTTCGTGTCCTCAAGACACACGCCATAAGTGTGATTTATCGCGGTTCTACTGGGAGCTGGTGTCATTTTTTAGATGGCAGTTGCTCTCATTGGGACCCTGCGATGGTTGTTTAACCCTTTTTTATAATTATATATATATATATATATATATATATATATATATATATATATGTATGTATGTATAGTTAAAAGTTTGTCAGAAGGACAACCGCAGGATTTCGCCGGGAGCGGGTGCTAATCTGAAAAATTGCATTACGTCTCACGGCCGTGAGATATGTGGTTAAAGTCTGCGACGAATTCAATACCATGATCCGGCAAAAATCTCGTGCACCCTGAGGACACGGAGCGAGCCAAGGACCTTCTGCATTTTCCCCGCAAGTGTCTCAGCATTTCGTTGACACGCAGGGATGCTTTTCAGGCTATTAACCAGTGAAACCTTGGCACTTCTGATGTTAAAATTCAGGCCAAGGGTCTCGGGCGCTTCCTCCGCGGCTTTGTAAAGGAGCGCTCCTTCGCCAATCATCTCGTGGCTCCTGACCATCTTTAGGAGAGGATATCTGCCATTCGCAGCGATGTAAGCTGTACTTAGAACAATTCGGTTATGAAGACACTGGAGATTCAGAAGTCCGCGTCCGCCTTGACGGCGTGATATATATAGTCGCGGAACTGACGAACTGATATGCAAGCTTTTATGCATGCATGATTTTACGTGTGGTGACATCAAGGGCCTTAAGCTCGTTCTTCGTCCATTGAACCACCCCAAACGAGTAGAGTAGAAGCGGGTCGGCAAGCATGTTAGTCGCAGATACCTTGTTCAATATAGTTGAAAGTTTTTCGTAAGGACAACCGCAGGATTTCGCTGGGAGCGGGTGCTAATCTGAAAAATTGCACCAGCTCCCAGCGAAATCGCGGTAAAATTTCAGCTGTAACCACGTCTCACGATCGTGAGATAGGTGGTTACAGTCTGCGACGAATTCAATACGATGATCCGGAAAAAGTCTCGTGCACCCTGAGGACACGGAGCGACCCAAGGACGACCGCCTTCTGCATTTTCCCCGCAAGTGTCTCAGCATTTTGTTGACACACAGGGATGCTTTTCAGGCTATTAACCAGTGAAACGTTGGCACCTTCAAGAGCGCCGATGATTAAGACGATTAGCTTAACAGAATATTCCGGGTATAACCATCGCAACTCCCTTATAAGGTCTTTATACTTCTCCCTCTTTTCGTTCTCCTTGGCTATGACGTTTTTGTCGGCTGGTACCGAAAATTCGATAACGAACATGGTTCATTTCTCGAAGTGAAGGAGAACTATGTCAGGCCTCGAGTGCGCAACAGAAACAATGATATATATACTACACTATAGATATACCTCGGTGAACCAGCACTTAAAATAGCGGCATGCGCCTAGGTTGCCGGAGCCTCTGTAAAGATTTTGGCCACCTGTTGCCATCTAGCGTCGTAAACTGTTACTATGTGAACATCGTTTTGGGTGAGGTTGGGTTTATTTTGTTCGTGACAGCGAGGTGACAGTTTGTTTCCGTTCAGTTCCGTTCAAGTAATTTGATCAAAGAGTTTATTACAAGTTTGAATAAGGTACAAACGGCAAAAAATCATTCATAATCTGTTTGAAAGTTTTTACAAATGAAGAAATGGTTGTGACGAGTTATGTTTTCTTTTATTTTCAGGAAAGATAAACATTTTGGGAGATATTTTTTTGTCTTGCGGGGGGCTACCGCATTTCTTCAAGTATACATATCTCGGGTTTTGCATAGTATTCTATAAAGAAAAAAAGTGTTCGATACTCTTTTTTAGCTGCTAATTTAACTATTCCATTTTTCGTTGAAAATTAATCTTTATAAGATGAAAATTAAACTATTTGGTTAAAAATTGATGTATTTTGTTATAAATTCGCCTTTTTTGTCAAAAAAATAATTTTCTTGATTGAAAATTCAACTACTTGGCTGAAAGTTAACCCAATTTATTAAAAATTCATTTTATTAGTTGAAGATCCATATTGTTGTTTAAAAATTTACATTTTTTGTTGAAAATTCGTTTCTTCTTTTGTTGAAAATTAATTTTTTTTAACAGAAAATTTAACTATTCAATTATTGGCTGAAAATTGATCGTTTTAGTGGAAAACTCATATTTCCGGGATGAATATTTAACAGTTTTGCACAAAATTCTCTTTTTTTGGGTTAAAAATTCAACTGTTCCGTTAAAAATTCTTCTTTTTGTGTCAAACATTCTATTACTTGGGTGGAAAATTCAAAATTATTTGGTTGACAATTAATTTTTTGATTGAAAACGTCTATTTTCAGGTAGAAAATGGAACTATTTTCTTGAAAAATCGTATTATTTGGTCAAAGTCAACTGTTTCTTTTTTTACATTAAAATATTTTTGGTTAAAATATCAACTATTATATTTTTTGTTGAGTATTGATCATTAACTGTTCTGTTGAACATTCATTCTTTCGGGTAGAAAATGCTTTCTTTTGGATGGAAAATTCAACTTTCTTCCTCGCTTTCATCTGAAAAATTCATCTTCTTGGCTTGAAAATTCGACTATTTGGCTCAAAATGCAACTGTTTTTGGTTGAAGTTTAATCGTTTTGGTTTAACAATTCGACCAATTGGTTTAAAATTCAACTATTTGGTTAAAAATTCAACTAAATTGTTGACAATTCGTCCTTTCGCTTAAAAGTTAAACTATTTAGTTCACAATGCAACCGGTTGATAATTAATTTTTTTTTTAATTCATATTTTTTACTAGAAAAGTTCTTGATTGACAATTCATGTTTCTTGAATGAAAATTCAAATGTCTTTTAAAAATTGGTCTTTTTGGCTCAAAGATTCAACCATTTGTTAAAAAATTAAACTGTTTGTGGTTGAAATTTAATCTTTTTTGTTTGAAAATTCGACCATTTGGGCGAAAAGTCATCTTTCGTGAAATTCATCCTATTTCCCCTGTTTTGAGACCATTTTGGGCTGTGAAGAAAACGTGTTCAAAATAGCGTGACGTAGTTTTTGAACGGCCCTTGAATGAGAAGAATTGATCATTCAAGTGGTAAGTAGAATAAAAATGTAAAGCAAAAAATCACAAAAGGCTATTAAGCCATAATTTCCATTACAATGCTGATTATTTAAGTTTAGAAGACAGATTGCAAAATAAAATGTGTCTAATTTCAAAACCTTGTTTCACTATACCACGAATTGTTTTTCTAATCTGAATATTATTTCAACCTGTAAACATTATCTGTTTCGAAATTTAGGAAAATCTAAATGTATTTGAATTTTTGAATTTTAAAAAATAATGGTATTTTCTTCACGGTACTAACTTCTTCCGGAGGTAGATCGTAACATTCTGAAATTTTTTGGTATAGTTCTCGGACGTTACTGAAACCGGAAATCAGGCCCGTTGGACTTCCATGGGCCAGCTGACAGTGAAAAACTAGAGGATTCTTGTCGTTCGCTGAACTGTCTCGAGAATTATTTTGTTTGGTTGGACTTCCATTTATTTGATTCTCGACTTGGCAGGATCCATTGCTGATTTTTTCTGTAGCTGAGGATCTCGGTGAAACTTTAGGTTTGAAGAGAGGCATTCCTAAAAAAAAGCTTATTTCATTACATACTCTCTTACAAACGCAGTAAATAATAACTAAATGACATAATTTACAGTAAGAATTGTTTTCGAAAATATCAATTTCATATTGGAAAATGAGAACGATACTCTGGGTATTTTGATATTCTATTGTTCGACACCTGCTCTTTAAACAATGGATCTATATCAGAACCAGTGTTGCAACACTGGTTCTGATATAGATAAAAAGTAACTTAAAAGTAACTTACCCATGGGTAAGTTACTTTTTTTAGTAACTATTATTGACAGTTACGCCACTTGTAACTGTAACTAGTTACAGTTACTAGATAAAGTAACTTCAAGTTACCTAAAAAGTTACTTATTCACTT
The DNA here is from genome assembly GCA_932195095.1 of Andricus curvator. NCBI lineage: Eukaryota > Metazoa > Arthropoda > Insecta > Hymenoptera > Cynipidae > Andricus > Andricus curvator. The sequence goes on from CAKNYM010052571.1 coordinate 368,306, forward strand.
CATAAATTTTATAATTTAAAAATCAAAATAACTAAGATGATAATTCATAAAAACTTAATTTAAAAAATAGGCATTAGTTGAGGTAAAAAAGAAATACACTATATATTTCGGCAAGTGAACAACAATATATATTTAGACTCAAATTCAAATTAATAGACATGTCATTCAGAATATCCTATACGGTATCAAATTCTGAACGGGTTTTCTTTTCTGCATGATTCAAAAGGATCGCCAGAATTGCTTGTTTTCTTGATTTCATTTTTATCAGCCATTAAAAATGATTTTTCATATTGAATTTCAAGTTAAAATCACGACTCATGTATTTAATTTTAGCAAGTCTATTCTCCCGTTTCACGGTACTATGTAAATCATAATTTTCGACTAATAAAATAGCTGAAAAATACTAAAATGTTTCACATTTGGGACAAAACACCTTTTGTATGATTAAATTTGAAACGTTTTAAATTCCTAACATTTCAAGGAAAAATATTTCATTTTCAGCAAAATAGATGACTTTTTAACAAACTAGTTGAATTTTCAATCAAAAAGATGAATTTTCAATGTTGAATTTCCAACCAAGAAAGATTTTTCAGTCAGCATAGTTTTCAACTAAACAGTTGTATGTTTAACACAAAAAATATGAAATTTTTTTTGCCGGAAGAGATGAATTTTCCAACGAAAAAGAACACTTTTGAACAAAAGAGTTGAATTTTCAAGTCAAAAGGAAGAATTTTCACCAAAAAAGTTACTTTTCACCCAAATAATTGAACTTTCTACAAAATTAATTAAATTTTTAACAAAATTTTCAAACAAATGGTTGCATTTTCATACTGAAAATATTAATTCTCTACAAAACAGTTAATTTTCAACCAACTGGTTGATTTTTCTATCATTTTCAAACAAAAAAAGTTAACTTTCAACCAAATAGTTGAATTTTCTACTAAAAAATTTGAATTTTTACACAAAAAAAAGAACTTGAAATAAAATAATTAAATTTTTAACTAAAATTATGAATCTTCAGCCAAACGACTGAATGTCAACAAAGTAGCTCATATTTCAACCAAGTAGTTGAATTTTCAATAAAAATGTTCATTATTTTTCAACCAAAACAGATAAATTCTCCATGAAAAATATAATAGTTGATATTATTTCAACCAAAAAAGATTTTAATTTGAAATCCAACACAGTTGAATTCAGTCAAAAAAGACGAATTTTTAACAAAATAAGCTGAAAAAAAAATTAAAATCTAAACGGATGAATTTTTTATCCAAAAAGACCATCGTTCAACAAAACAGTTGAATTTTCGACCAAAACAGATGAATTCTGAAATTAAAATATAATAGCCGATTTTTCAATTGAAAATAATGAACTTTCAACCATAAAAATTAATTTTCAAACCAAAAAGATTACTTCGTTACCAAAAGATGAATTTTCAATCCAAAAGGATGAATTTTTTATCCAAAAAGACGAATGTTCAATAACAAAACAGTTGAATTTTCGACCAAAAAAGATGACTTTTCAACAAAATAGTTGAATTTTTAACAAAATAATTAAATTTTTCATCAAACAGTAGTATTTTTAACCAAAATAGATTAATTCTGAACCGAAAATATAATAGTAGATTTTTCAATAAAAAATAATTAACTTACAGTGAAAAATAGTTGGATTTTCTTATTGGGTTCTATTAATTCAGTTCGCATTTAAGCGAAAAATCGAGATTTAGATGCAGGATCTAAAATATAGATCTTACCTTTTCGATAGGAAATCATACTTTAATATGTATTGTTTTTGGTAACATTATACTTTTATGTCCCTGAAATGGCCGGGAGTGGGTAAATTGTATATTTGAAGATAAAATATATAACACGTGAGCTTATGGCACTCTCCACCTTCAAATCAGTTTTTCTCGAAAATCTGTTTTTCAATTTATTTACGCAACAATTAGAGTATCCCTAAATTATAACTTTATCATGCCAATGATTGGTAATTAATTATATAAATTTAGGTTAACGATGTAACTACTATGTTAAATATCAAATACATTTTTTTCAGGGAGCGAGATGATACTCATTGAAAAAGTAAAAACAAATCTATAAAATCCCCTGTTTTCAAGAAATTTCCCGGCTTTTTCCCGCTGTTCAAAATTCCAGGCTAATTTCCGATTTTCCCGGCCAGTGTTCGGTACACTCAGAAAATCAATTTTATTTCTTCCACAAAATCTTTTGGCTGATTAAAAAAAATTAAGTGGAAATTTGCGTTAAGACAACCAAATTTTACTCATAAAAAATGGTTGGTTCAACCGAATATTTTGTTGTCCACATAATAACAATATGCTACATATATGGTTGAAGGAACAAATTTTTTTTTGTTTCAACCAAATATTTTTCCGAGTGTAAATGTAAGCAAGTGTTAAATATAACGAATCACGGTTCCAGAATCTGAGAATTTGTTCTCACGCGGAACGTTGTACCCGTTAGAATTTCCATATACAAAGTCGAATTGAGACGTGGGACGATCACGTTTCCAGTTTTCAGCTCTCCAGAAAAGAGGCGTTATTTCAATAGACAATTTTTCAATTTCATGAAGGAAGATAATATTTCACAATAATATATAAACAACATTAAATTACTATAGAATAATCAGTTATTTCTAGACAATAAAATCAGGGATAAAAGACGTTAAAAGTTCAATATAAAAAAATAGGTAGCAAAAGTCTAAATTCAGAATGAATATTATTTTCTAAACTGAACAGTTAATTTTAATGCTTTGTAAGCATTAAAATTCCTCTGTAATGTTACAAATTTAACTCTAATAATAAAATTCTTGTAAAAATTAAACAAATATATATACTCGAAGATTCGAAACCGATCGAATTTAGACAAACACAAATTGACAACTTAACAGAAGATGGCTTTTTGTCAAAATTACCAATTATAATTTGTTTGTGATTTCGAACATGCAGATAAATACTTCGAAAGAAAATTATTTTAAAAATTCACAGACTTTACTCAAACAATTGCTAAACTTAAAACGTTTACAAGTATTTTACTAGAAAAATTCGTTTATTAACATTTTATCCTTCTCAAAAACATTTTTGTTAGATTTAGCTAAATGCCTAGTATTTTGCAGATCAGAACTACTGAAACAAAAGTTTTATACCCATGAACTTGACAGATTCACCATTTTGTGTATACAGGATGTTTGGGGGTTGTTTTAACATCCCCTAAACATACAAGAAAGGAAATTGACATTTCCTACAAACTAAAACCACCGAATGTTTATTGATTAAACAATTAGGAACGGAAATCCCTTCACAATACATGTGAGTAAAATCCCCTAACAGAAAAAGTGTAGGAATTGATTTTATGGGTTGTTTTATCATCCTTTAAAGATTCAGGCAAGGAAATTGACTTTTCCTAACATCCAAAATCACAAGAGTTTTTGATTAACCTATTAGGGTGGAAATTCACATCAAAAATAACTGCAGGAAGCGTCCCCAGAAGGAAAAGTATTTAAATTGATTTTAAGGGCTGTTGTAACATCCCTTAAGGATTGATGTACATTATGTACAAGAAAATCAATATTTCCTAAAAAGAAAAACCACGGGAGATTTTTTGATTACACTGTTCGAGTAAAAAACACTTGAAAATAAATGTGACAGATATCCCCTGGTAGGGGAAATCGTTGAATTTATTTTAGGGGTTGTTTTAACAAACCTTGAAGAGCCAAACACGTAAATCAACATTTCCTAAAAAGCAAAAATACGGGAGATTGTTTGATTAAACTATTGGGTTCGGGAATTAATTCACAATAAATATGAGGAACATATACTAGAAAGGTAACTGTTTAAATTCATTTTAAATGTTTTTTTTTTTAACAACCGTTAATGATTCAAGCAAGGAAATCGAAATTTCCTAGCAACCAAAATGACGGGAGATTTTTTTGTTGAACTATTGGGATCAAGAATCTATTCACAATTAAGATGGGAAACATCCTTTTTGAGAAAATCGCTGAATTTATTTTAAGGGTTGTTTAAGCATACCGCTAAGATTTAAGCAAAGAAATCAACATTTCCTACAGGGTGTCCAGCGATTCTTAGGAACAAAATTCAAGGTCTTTTTCAGGTTTTCCAGGTCATGAAATCAAGTTTTTCCAGGTCCCCTTTTTTACATCAAATAATTAAATAACCGTTTGTTATACATGTACAAAAATGAAACGTTTCATTTTTTATTGGCCAACAATTTCTAAAGAAAGCATAACCATAAATAAACAAATTCTTAATTTTTTGCGAACATAAGTTGTCTTTGTGAAATCTTTGGAAATATTTTAAAAGCTTTGTACAGTCTTTGAAATCCTTAAAATCTTTGTGAATTAGTTGAAATCTTTTAAAGTACTTAAAATCTTTGTGAAATCTTGAAATTTCTGTGAAATCTTTTGGAATCTTTTGAAATTTTTATGAAACTTAGAAATCGTTTAAAATCTTTGAAATGTTTTAAAATCTTTTGTATTCGTTTGAAATCACTGGAATATTTGAAATCGCTGTGAAGTCTTTTGAAATCGTCTAAAAAAATTGAAATCGTTTAATTATTTTAAATGTTTTGAAATCTTCTGAAATCCTTACGAATTCTTTTAATTATTTGTGAAATCTTTTGTATTCGTTTCAAATCACTGGAATATTTGAAATCTTTGTGAAATGTTTTCAAGTCTTCTAAACATTTTGAAATTATTTAAAGTCTTTGAAATGTTTTGAAATCTTTGAAATCTGGTGTACTGTACCCTTTTTGAAATCTTTATGAAATTTTTATGTAATATTTGGGAAAACTTTCTGAAATCTTTTGTATTCGTTTGAAATCATAAAAATATTTGAAATTTTTGTGAAATATTTTGAAATCTTCTAAAAAAATTTGAAATCGTTTGAAGTCTTTGAAATATTTTTAAATCTTTGAAATTCTTGTATTCTTTGGAAATCTTTATAAAACTTTCATGAACTTTTTGAAACATTTTTGAATCTTTCTGAAATATTCTCTATTTATTTGAAATCTTTTGAAATCATTTCAAATCTTTGAAATGTTTTGAAATCTTAGAAATCTGGGTTACTTATACCCTTTTTAACATCATTAAAATCTTTTAAATCCTTGAAATCTGATGAAAGTTTTAAAATCTTTGTGAAATGTTCGAAATCTTTGAAATCTGGGGTACTGTACCATTTTTTAAATCTTTAAAATCCTTCAAATATTTTGAAAGTTTTAAAATCTTTGTGAAATTGTTGTGAAATCATTGCAATCTGGAGTTCATGCCTTTTATATCAACTTTGAAATCTGTGAAATGTTCAAAAACCTTTCAAATATTTTAAAATCTTTGAAATCTTTTAAAAACTTTAGAAATATTTTGTAACCTTCTGAAATCTGGCGTGCACTCAAAAACCGAGCGATCAAACCTTCGAAAAATCCGTTGTATAGCCATGGCTCATTCTGATTCTGCAACTGAATTAACATCGAAATTTTTAACTAATAATTTTTAAAACTCGTAAGTTGAATATCACAACACACTTCAACATTCTATGTTACCGGAGAAGAAATAAAAAACTTATAGTATTATTCACAATATTAAAGTCTGTTCATTGTGATCTATAAAATAACTAATACAGTCTACAAAAAGTGCCTGGAAATCTCTTAATTTGTTCTGTATTGAACACACAATAAATTATACCTTGATAAATAAAAAACTTTGCAGTCGAAAGATTTCTTCTAAGATTTAACAGTCGAAAGATTTCTTCTAAGATTTAAATCAGTCTTCGCATTTCAATCAAATGACTGTTTTGAAAGCAAAAAAAAAATAATTCAAATTCAAGGTTCTCGTGAAAAAAATTTAAGCAGATTTCCAAGTTTTCAATGTTTAAAAAAATTCGAGAAGAATTCCAGATTTTCAAGGGTTTCAAGTTCGCTGGACACCCTGTTCCTAGCAGCCAAAATCACAGGAGATTTCTTGAATTAACTATACGGGTCAGAAATAAAATCAACCCTAATATTGTAATCAAAAATTATCCCGTGTTTTTGATTTTTCGGAAATGTCGATTTCCTTGCTTGAATGTTCAGGTGATGTTAAAACAACCTCCAAAAATTCTGTTCATGTACAAAACTTTTATTTCTGCAGATCTGATCTACAAAAAAAAAGAAACATTTAGACAAATCTAACAGAAAGTTTTTGAAAAAGATACAATTTCAATAATAGACGAATTTCTTTAGTAAAATACTTGTAAAAATTTGAAGTTTGTCCATTTTTAGAGTAAAAACTGTCCATTTTCTGATAATCTTCTTTCAAATTATTGATCTGCAGGTATAAACTACAACAACAAAATTGTAATTAGATATTTTTACAAAAAGTCACTTTCTGTACATTTGGTGCGTGTTTCTTTGGTCTTTATTAATTATTCATGGAGTTTAAATTTTGATTTCAATTTCTAAGATTTTCATAATTAGACTTCGTAAATCGAGTGAGCGAGCGATTAAAAAACATTACAATATTGCACAAGAGTTTTTTCAGTATAAAGATTTCTTATTATTTATGACAGTAGTTCATTCAGTGAAATCTCTTGCCAAACATGACAAAATTGACAAAACATCTCCATGATCCAAACCAAATTTAATCAATATTGACTCAAAATTTATAAAAAAAGTCTAATCTCTGAATTTTAATTAAATAAAAATAATTAATTTAACAGTAAAATTCAGTCAGTATTTCATTAAATTTCACTAATTAAATAAGTTTTTATAAATTTTCTTACGATATTCAACTGAAAAATCAGTAAGTTTTCAATTAAGTTTCAGCAAGTTTTTTGCTAGCGGATTATTTAATAGGTTTTTCATAATTTTAATACCTTAGTGGACTACAATAGTGGTGTAGAATTGACTGCTGCTGGACTTGTTTTTCTCAAATATAATTAATATAATATAACAATAAGATATTAAGATCCGAGAAATAGTCAATACCATCAGTAAATACAATTTTGTCGACAAAAGGACATTATGCGAAACGAGGGATTCACTGACCGAATTACTCAATTTAATTGGTCCAGTTGACAATATGAGCGCATAAGCATAAATATTTGTCAGATTTATTATTAAAATTCAGAACGAAGCTAATTTGACACCATTAGACTGCGGCAGTACTTGCACTATTATTATATTTTGTAATACTATTATATACAGATACTAGGAAGAATCAATCTGCCTATATGGTTTTCATTTCATTTTACAGATCACTGAATACTGTCATCTAATTATTATTGTTACAAGAGTAATCAGTTCTTGTATAATAATTAAAAGACCAATTCAACCAGTCTCTTCATTGGCAATTTAAAATCTTCCTGGAATACGAGACACAATTACTCATCTCGTCCCCATGCGAATTAAATTCAATCCAGCTACCGTAAATTGTACTTTCTCCAGAGAAGCATTTACTTTCACGAGCATTCCTTCAAAAGTGATCATAAATACTACAAATATATATAAAAATTAAAGAAACAAAATTTATTTTTAATTTGTAGATAAAGCATTTTTTTTATTTCAGACAAATAAAAAAATGGTTTTTGCAGTTGCAGAAAATAAATGTAAAGAAAAGAGGAGAAAAATTGTTTGGTTGCGAGAACAAAAACACTTTTCTCAGTATACAGAATTCTTCTTGAGATACAATTTTTGAACTGATTTCAAATAATTTTTACAATTTGATAAGGAAATTCACATATTGAGCTTGTACGTAAGAAAATGAGAACGTGATAAGTTAGAGGAAACATGCAACTCTTATCTGCAGTTATGCCCGTTTAGTCAGAAAAAACTGTAATAATCTTATGAAGACGAAATCGTCTTATCAGTAACTTCATCGTACTGACTTTAAATACTTCAGATATCTTAACAGATGCACCAATCAGAGAACTGGGAATATTTATTGCTCTGAATTTTCATTCCTACTTTAATGTAGATCATATCTTACATAATCAAAACGTTCTGCTATACTTTTTCATTAAACCTTTTGGTAAAGATCTATTACATTTGCCATTTTTAGAACAACCTTTTGCATAACATTTAGAAAATCTAGAATATGATAAAAACTGGGCCCGAATCGACTAGAAGGCTTCAAAAAAAGTCGCATTAGTCACATAAAATTACAAAGAAAGTCACATGGAATTTCAAAAAAAGTGCAAAAAATGCCGCATCAAATTTTTTAAAATAATGAAAAAAGCAGTATCACATACTGAATGAATGAAATAATATCTTTATTTGTTAAGGAATATAGAGTACATAATTTTCATTCATTTTCAAATATTCTTTACACAATAAAAATGAACTGTAAAGTTAAAACAATTTTTTGACAATAGTCATTCAGCTTGAAGGGTTCTGAATCTGGGTTAAAAATATTTCTCTATGAATTGTTAAACTTGTCAACTTGGGTTATTTTCAAATGAAAGAAGTTTATGATTTACATTAATTGTAAACAACAATTAAAGTTATAAATTTGAGACTGTATAATTTGAATATTATGAAATTATTCCCTTTTTAATATTTCGGGCTTCACAGCCCACAATGCTCCCGAATGGGGAAATAAGGCGGGTTTTCACGAAAATAAGGGAATCATTGGAGAATAATTGCTTTTAAATAATGTGAATGTAGATACAATATTGAATTTTAAATTCCTAAGATTTCAAGTCGAAACATATAGCATTTTTAAGAAGAGACGAATTTTCAACTAATAGAAGAATTTTTAACAATAGTCATTCAGTTTGAAGGATTCTGAATCTGGATTTAAAAATATTTCTCTATTAATTGTTAAATTTGTCAACTTCGATTATTTTCAAATGAGAGAAGTTTGCAACTTACAGTCATTGTGAATAACAATAAAGGCTTTAGATTTTATACTGTATAATTTCAATATCATAAAATTATTAATTTTTTAATAATTCAGTCTTCACAGCCCAGAATACTCTCGAATGGGGAAATAAGGTAGGTCTTCACGAAAATAAGGGAATCATAGGAGAATAAATTCTTTTAAATAAAATTACTGTCGATACAATATTGAATTTTAACCTCCCAAGATCTTAAGTCGAAATATATTGCATTTTCAACAAATTAGTTGAATTTTCAACCCAAAGGCGAATTTTTAACCAAAGAGTTCAGTTTTCAAGTTAAAAATCGAATATTTTAAAAAACTGTCGACTTTAAACCTATATTCATGATGGATATCGTCTATTTCGGTGATTTTCTAATGATGATAAAAAAATTTCGTCCAGTATAATTTCGAAATGTTTTTTTTTACGCCCTTTCCATTGTCATAAGTATTTTTTGAAAAAATAAATATTTGGCCTTCAAAAATGAAGGTCAAATATAAATTGAACTTTTTTCATAGAAGACGGCAAATATTTATTTTCTCAAAAAATTCTTATGGTCAATGAAAAGGGCGTGAAAAAACCTATCGGAGCTATACTGCGATAACATTTTTTAAACGACATTAGAAGATTAATTAAAAATAAAAAGCCGATTATTTAACTTCAAAGATCTTAAAGGGAAAACCGCACCTTTTTTTAAGATGATAAAATGCAAAAAATATGCCTTTATTCTAAAAAAGTAAAATTTGTTTCTTTTTTGGAGGTCAAATATTTTTTTTTCTCAAAAAATGCTGATTATCAATGGAAAGTACGTGAAAAAACGTGAATTTATTTTAGAAAAAGTAAAAAAAGTCGAAAAAGTCGCACGATCCGAGCCCTGTAAAAAGAAAATTCACTTTCAGAATGCCTCCACTTTGCAATAATATACTAATTTAGTCAATAATAATTTAGATTCAACATTCTAGCTAATAAAGGGGCTCTTTTATTTTAAACATTCAAGTTTACTCTAAATTTACATATGAAATTTACACTAATTATTCAAATTGGAAATAACTATTTTAGAGTTACACATTTAAAAAAAATGCTCCACTAGAACTTTCCAAATCGCCCATAGTGAAAAGTTACATAAAACACGTGATGAAAGCTTTGCAAGAGTATATAGTAAAATTTCCCTGACATTTTAGAGTAATTTTTTCACTGGTTGAGTGCAACCGGTTGGGACGCAGAATGTAACACGTCACTCGCTGGCAACAATACAATCACCTGTAACCTGTGTATAACTGTATATAGCCAACCTGTACCTATTCGAAATCTTGTTTTCACTCGAGATCTGAAGAAATTATCCACTTGTAATAATCTCGATTATATTACAAATTCCGTTCGACAAATTACACTTTTTTTCACACATAGATCACGATACCAACTGCGCATGAACTCAAGTTTTTATCACGCCAGTGACGAATCGGTATTTTATTGCCACGATATAATGTAGTTTCTGATATCGAATCAGAATTCAGAATCGTCTTCTACAATCTCAACACCCACATTTACTCATCCCAGTGACTTTTATCAATTTCATTTTGTTTAAATTAAATCTGAGTACGATTAAAAACTGTTTTTTACAGAAAATTTTAGTTTAAATCACGAAGTTTAAAAGTCGGCTGGTGTCATTTAAACGGCAATCAGTCGTTGCCCTGCACAAGTAGGATGTAGTATGATAGGAATGAAAAATACACACCGGTAATCAGTTCACGGGGCCAACTGCACTTATACTGTTTCTAAGAACACTGTAGAAAGTAGTTTCATTTGACTGACTTAAATTGATTAATTAAATATTGCTTGGAAGATTTTTAAAGTTTCAACCGAAATACAAACACCTGTAGCTTGCGGTTACAGGCGGCAGCGATTATTTATCATCATAACCCATTGAATCGCGCGGTCGGACTGTGTTGGTCTTCCGCAGACAATGAGTCCGACCCCCCCTAGCCAATGGCGTAGTCTGGTACATTTTCCTAAAAAGATTGACCTTATTAGCTCACCTTCCCTCCCTTTTGTAGAGATTACAAAAATTGGAATAAAACGTTTGGTTGCTCTAGTCACAACATATTTTTCAGGTTGGCCGCTAAAAAAGCAAGAACAAAATTCGAGGTCATTTTTCTGTTTGCAAAAATTTGCCCCAAGCATTAAAATTAAAAAATTCAAGCTTCAGGGTGGCCAAAAATCTTCATTTTCAAAATTCCCTGACTTTTTCCTGACGATTAATATTCAAAGACCAGCATTTGAGTCAAGTAACATTTTTAACATACAGCACTGAAACCTGGATTTGTGTATGGTTTCGGGCATGGCCCGCAGTGGCCTTCGACGCAAATCCACGGACTCCGAACGTAAACAGTCAAGGCCGCATGAACGATTTCTCTTGGATTTGAACGCATGACGCAACCTGATGCAAATAACGCGCTAAGAATGCGGCCATCATGCTGTCTGTCACGCTTGACTGAGCACTGCCTCTCTCGGTCCCACGGCTCCCCTCATCACAAAACTGCTTCTATTTTCAACAAAATACATCAATTCGCAACAAATTAGATGATTTTTTTAACCAAATGGTCGAATTTTCTAAAAAAAAAATTAGACTGCGAACAAAAAAAGATGCCTTTTTAACCAAATAACTGAATTTTTTAGAAGATCGTAGAATTTTCAAAAAAAGACGATGAATTTTCAATTCAAAAGTACAAATTTTCTGTTCAAATACGAATGTTCAACAAAACAGAATTTTCGACCAAAAAAGACGTCTTTAAACCAAAGAAGTTGAATTTTAAACAAAATAATTAAAGCTTTAATAAAATAGTTGAACTTTTAACCAAATTTTAATCAAAAAAGATTAAACTTCAACCAAATAGTTAAATTTCCAAACCAAAAAGACGAATTTTTCAGAAGTCAGTTGAATTCTCAGCGAAAAATGTAATAGTTGATATATGAACTAGAAAAAAGAATTTTCAACAAAATAGTTCAATTTTCAATCAAAGAGTTGAATTTTCAACAAAATAATTAAATTTTTAACAAAATAGTTGAGTTTTTAACCAAATAGCTGCATTTTCCATCTACAGAGATGAATTCTCAACAAAACGTGTAATAGTTGATATTTCAACCGAAAAATATTGAATTTTTACCAAAAGAGATGAATTTTAAAACCAAAAAGACGAATTTTCAACAAAGTAGTCAAATCATCAACCAAAGAGATGACTTTTGAACTGAAATGATGAATTTTCCAAACATAAAGACGAATTTTCAACAAATAAAGATTTTTCAGTCAAGAAATTAAAAAACTTTTATCCAAATTGTTGAACTTTCAAGCTAAAAGGCGAATTTTCTGTAAACTAGTTGAATTTTCACCCCAAAAATATGTATTTTCAACAAAAAGTTAATTTTTAATTAAACAGTTGCATTTTTACACAAGAAACAGGAAATTTCAAACCAAAAGATTAGTTTTCTACCAAAAGACGAATTTTCAACTAAAAAAGATCAATTTTAAACCCAAAATCGATACATTATATTTGAAGTTTAAAAAATTCATAAAAAAAAGAATTTTCAACATAATAGTTAAATTTTCAACCAAAGAGATAAACCTAAAAAACATGTCATCAAATAGTTCAACTTTTACCTAAGTAGTTGAATTTTCATTAAAAAAAGGTCAATTTTCAACAAAATATTTAGAACTTTCAACTAAGTAGATGAATTTTCAATTATAATGATGAATATTCAAATGCAATAGTTAAATTTTCTGTTAACAAAATTTATTTGCAACTAAAAAAACGAATTTTTAACTAAAGAGATTAATTTTTAACTAAAATGATGAATCTGAAAAAAAAAGATTTTTTAACAAAATGATTCAACTCTGAAATAAATAGTTCAACTTTTTTCAACCAAAAATATGAATTTTCAACAGAGAATGTAATAGTAGATATTCCAAGCAAAAAATATTTTTATTTTTAATCAAAAACAGTTGAATTGAACCAAATATAAATGAAAAAAATGTAGAAGCTCTAAAAATGGTAAGTAATTTTTTTCAGCATAGAAAAACTTTTTTGTGTTCAAAATGTACTTCCGAAAAATTGAGAAGATCAGATCGTTAAAAATGACGAGTTAATTTTAAAAATTCAGCAAATCTTTATTTTTAACGATCTGATCTTCTCAATTTTTTTGGAAGTACATTTTGAACATATTTTTTTAAGAATTATTCAATAATATAAATAATAAATATAAATAATAAATGATAAATAAAATAATTATGCTAATTAAAAAAATTAATATTATTAATATAATAATAAAATTATAAATATATAATTTCATAAAATTTAATTTAATTATTGATATTAACATTAATCCTCGTATTTCTATGCTGAAAAAATAATTATTTATCATTCGTAGAGCTTCTACATCTTTTTTCATTTTCAGGTCTCCATACAAAATTTAATTTCTCTATATAGTCTCAAATAAAAAATTTAAAAAAATGGTAAAAATTATGCATTATGCAGATTAAGAAACAAAAATAAAATTCATGATTTTTCCATAACTCTGCGATTAAACCAATTTTTTATTCTATTTCGACTCCGTCCAACCGCAAGATATTAATCGATTCATTTCAAATGTTATACACGATATAAGAGAGACAAAAGAAAACTTGTCAGTGCTAAGGCACTTAATAATGTATATTCGTATAAAGGTAATAACTAAGAATTATTATAATACATTTCAGAGTAAATAAGAGGTAAATAGGGCTAGTTCATTTTATTTCGGCGAAGTCGGTTGCGGCCTCATTTCAACAAATTTTGAACCTTAACTATAATAATTATCAATGTCAGACGCATTCAACAGTTTTTAAAATAATGGGCAAAAATTTTATTTTAAAAAAATAACTAAAACATAACCGTTTTTTTAATACTTTCGACCCATTTTTAAAATCGCATTGTTTAATTTTAAAATTAAAACCTACCTCATGAGTTAATTTTTCATTGCACTTTTCCGAATTATGTAAGCCCATTTTTTAATTTTTTTGATGTTGAAATATTAAAAACTGCACTTTTAAATTCGTCAATTTGGCGGTTTTGTTCCTTTCCGGATATGAATGTCTTGTAATGAGAAAAATGAAAAAATTCCGTTGAAGTTGGCCAAATCTGGCCAACTATTTCAAATTTCTCGCAGTTGAATCACTATAAAGTCAAGTTCAACTTAGATGATGCCTCGTTTAACCGAACCTCAAAATAGCAATATTCTGAGCAATTTTCAAAATTGCTGTTGCAATAGAAAAAGACTCAGGCCCAACGCGACATTTATTTTCAGAAAGATTAAATGCAGAACTGATTAACATATAAGTATACTTTAAATCCTGTATATTTTTATTTTACGCCCTACAAGATATCCATGTTCGAAAATGAAGAAAACATACAAAGTGACAAATTTCGAATTTGTAATATTTGGGCATCCAAAATTGAAAAAGGTCTTAAATTCTGAAAAGTCTGATGAAAAATGAATCTTATGAGGTTAGTTTTAATTTTCAAAATTAAGCATTGCGATTTTAATAGCGTTTCGAAAGTGTTGAAAAATGGTTACGTTTTAGTTATTTTTATAATTATCCTATTAATTTCTCCATTTACTTGGTTCGTTTAAACTCAAAAGGAAGAAGGATATCGAAATCATGAAATATCACTAAAGTCAGGGTCAAAAGTCACAAGAAAATTTCTGAATTGTCTAATAAAAATCATCTGAAAGCTTAAAGTCTTCCAAATTCAACGATACGATCACTTTTATCCTAAAAAAAGGGCAAAAACCCCCAAAAACAGGGTTTGTCGGCCTCCTTTTTCAAAGGTCCCCTTTTACCTTTTACCAGGGAGAGGGCGACATTAGGAAAAATCTGAAAAAATTCACAGATATTCTTTCAACATTCCTTAACGCAATACATTTTTTAAAATTCTGAAATATTCAATAATTTACTTTTTACGGGGATTTATTTAAAAAATATTCTATCTTGAGAACGAATGAAGATAGGAAATATCATTTTAAATATTTCTAACTTTAATCAGTATTGGCGCGTGGTCCGGCACAGCAGGACAAGTAGTAGAAAAAAAGTACCTTTTCGATGACAATAGGT
This sequence comes from Andricus curvator, assembly GCA_932195095.1. Taxonomy (NCBI): domain Eukaryota; kingdom Metazoa; phylum Arthropoda; class Insecta; order Hymenoptera; family Cynipidae; genus Andricus; species Andricus curvator. The sequence continues at coordinate 383,329 of CAKNYM010052571.1, forward strand.
AACTCCAGAAGCAATAGATGTGACAACAGAGTTCCTATTCTGCCGTCCCAAATTCAAAAGTCGTATCTACAGTTTCTGAAATTTTATTCGCTTTTCAAGTTTTGCTAACAAGATAAAACATAATTTTGAGTAAAAGATGGATGTTTTAGACTAATTAAACGGATAATTCTCTATTGGTGCAAAAAGAAGTTGACATTTTTTGCTTTTTATGTATGAAATTGCACTTACGATATTATCAGTGATTGACATATGATATGTCAGAATGTCGTATTTGTTTATAAATTTATTTTGGCAAAGTTATTAAATCGTCGCCCTGGAGTTATACTACGCCATGTCCACTTTTTGAAATTTTTGGAATATTATTATTTTTAGACTCGGTAAGGGTTAAACTTTGTTTTTTAATCAATTTTTCCCTGATACTTATTTCCTCAGCTGTTATAATTACCAATTAAAATAGTGACGTTAATTAAAAGTTAGAATTATATCACGCCATGTACTTTTTTGCATTGCTATAAGTGAGAAATGCCAACTTCGTAGTGCATATTTTATATGGATAACGTAAGTCCAATTTGAGATATAACAATATTTTCAAAAATATATTTAACCTTAAAAGTAACCATCGTAATATTACTCAAAAGTCAATAATTTGCGAATAACTCACTTAATTCGAGGTATGTAACACATCAGAATAATGTAAACTATCATTCTGTTAAACTTTTTACTTAAGAATTTCATTAGAAATAGTTCATTTATAAATATTTTGTGGACATGGCGTACTATAATTCTGAGGAAAAATGAATTTTTTTGAATCTCATATTACGCCATGTCCAAAACCAATTTCCACATCATCTAAAATACATTCACAATTAGTGATGCATTCGAGACGATTTCGAGAAAATTCGAGATTTTCTTGAAACATGTTCAGGTGAACTCAAAACTTCATGGAAATCGAGAATCTCGAATAAAAAGTTTCGAGATTCTCGACTCGAGGTCTCGACATTTTTTATTCGAGATTCTCGATCTCCAAGAAGTTTAGAGTTCAGCTGAACATGTTTCAAGAAAATCTCGATTTTTCTCGAAATCGTATCGAAGGCATCACTATTCATAATAGTATTAAAAGTTGTGCTAATATGTTCTTGATCATGCATTATTTTTTACCGATAAACTCATCTCGACATTTGGCAACATTTTTGTAGAGTATATTATGGTTAAACTTTGAACCTAAAATTCTCAGTTTGACAGTTGAGGGACATGGCGTACTATACACGGAGAAAAATGGATGTTTAAACGTAACATCTAGATCTTCAGGGTTAACATATTTTATGTTTAACTATAGGACAGCAATCTAGATGTTCAAAGTTAGGATCTGTAGATATTCAAAAGTGAGATGTTACTCTGAAACATCCAAAATGTTCAACGTGAAATATCCGAAATATTACATGTATGTTTATGTCAACTAACGGCTGTAAATATTTGAGGAATTTACTTATTTCCGAGCATTTGAGGAATTAATTGATAACTTATTTGTGAATTTAAAACTAAACTTGAATTTTCGTACATGAACGAAAAACAGATACAGGGTATAAAATGCCGATCAGATAATACATTCAGTCTAGCTGAGGTTATGTTTAATATTTTGCATTGAAAATAAAAAATAAAAACGGGGTAAGTAAGCTGAGAACGAATAATATGTAATCTGCATTTAAAATTCTATCTATTTGAGGTTACTTAAACTCATATGTTATTATAAATTCACAAACATTTTGTCAAATCACGTGTCAAATGTTCAAAGGTGTTCGAGTCAATATAACCTCAAACTTAAGAACATTGTTCCGTCGTGTAGACAGACAAAAGCCGTTATACAATTTTAATTAAGGATAGCTAATTTTGATTCTTTTAAAATGTGCAAAAATTGTAATATTTCATGATTGTAATATCGAAATTATATAGCCGTCAAATATAGTCGTGAAATTCGAATGCGCAATGCGCATGCGTTCAGATGATTTTAACATCTGAATATGTTACAGTTTAACATAAAAATATTTTTACGCCTAACATCTCAAAAAGATAGTAGATGTTTGGCATGAATATCTGCATGTTAGGCGGAACAATCTTACCCTTTGAACATCTACATTTAAACATCCATTTTTCTCCGTGTACCTTTATAGGGCGACGAAATAAAAACTGTTAATAAAGGCAAAGAAACGTTATGCTTTAAATAATTTTTATTTATTTTTTCAATTTAAGGGGATTGAAATTTTTGCTAAAAATGTACTTATACATAAACATTTATTTTGATGTTAGGAATGTTATGCTTTTACCGCGCATATACAAATTTGTAAATCTACTTGCATGCGCAAGTAGATACATTAGAAATTATCGCAAACGTTTTACCTTGAAAGATACGTAAATATTTTCCATAAAATAGGCATTTTCGCAAAAGATAAGCTAATTATTATTAGTCACACAGGAAAATTTTGCAGGTCACAAGGAACAGGTCCATTATCATAACACATTAGCCACAAAATGTGCAGATACGACTTTTGAATTTGGGACAACAGTATTGTCATCGAAAGGGTACTTTTTTCTACCACTTGTCCCGCTTGCCGCCCACACGCCAACACTGATTAAAGTCACAAATATTCAAAATGATATTTCTTGCGTAACAATTATTTTATCATCATTTTAATTATTGCACTGCACTCGCATCACAAAACTGTATTTGTCAATAAATCCCCGTAAAAAGTAAATTATTGAATATTTCAGAATTTTGAAAAATATATTGCATCAAAGAATGTTGAAAGAATATCTGTGATTTTTTTCAGATTTTTTCTAACGTCCACTGCTTAATGGGAACAGTGAAAGTCAACGCTTGAAAAAGGAGGGCGAAAAACCCTGTTTTGGGATGTTTTGCCCTCTGATAACTATTGACAAAAATTTTTAGGATAAAAGTGATCATATCGTTGAATTCGGAAGTACTTTTTTGTGTTCTGTTTTTTTTCTGTTTCTTTAAAAAATTAATAAATTTTCTACTACACACTTTTCAATTTAGAACTGCACATTTTGACATCAGAATTGTGCAAAGTGTGTCAAGTTTCACATAATTTTAGGCCTTGCTTTACTGTGATTATGAAGCCTCATTATAGAATATGGTAATATCCTTGAGTCGTAATTCAACAGGGCTAAAGATGCAATCATAATTTCTAAGAAGATAGTATAGTGCAGGTAGACGAGGATTCGTCTAGCCTAGACTTTAAAATTTATAGTCTTTAAAGTGCTTTAAACTTTTAAAGGTCCCTACTGTGACTTATTTCCTTTATACTAGTAAATGGTCTTTTTAAAATTTGAACTATATACAATCTAAACCTGTCTAGAAAAGATTGTTTGCTATTTATTTACTATTAGTGATAGATTATCTGTCAAAGAAAAACAGTTCACTAGACAATGGTTTAATAATCAAATCGTAAATATATGGTTAATTATTTAATTATAATTCAATTGATTTTTTATTATTATTGTTATACCATTAAGCCATTTCCCTTTCGGGGTAGGCGTGGCTTGCTCGGTTGGAAAATAGTAGTGTGTATGGTGGGTATATAGGTATAAGGTAGATAGGTATATAGGTGTTAGGTATAGATATTTTAGATTGATCTGGAATTCTCGTGTTACTTATTTAAATGACACGTTCATTCCGCAACACTGCTCCGGCCCAGGTTGCTGATCAATCTCTCTAGCGATCACCCCAGGTGAAGAGCCTCACAAAATTTTTATGTGTGGTTCCCCACTTGGGCCCATTTAGTATCCAAGGTCTTTGTTTCAGGCGTCATTCACACTATTGTCACTCTGTTTACAAACTATTTGTCGCCACACTTTTCTGTCCTAGCATACTACTCTAGCTTCCTTCACGTCCATGCATTTTTTCATGCAAGCTCTTGTGTTTCCATGGCTTCTTATGTCTCTTCGGATTAGTGTCTCATTCACAGATTCTAACCATTCTTTTGGCGGTCTACCTCTGGGCATTCTGCCATTTACTTTACCTTTATACACTTGTTTAGTCAGTCATTCATCTTTCATTCTTTCAAGATGACGTGTCAACTATTGTCTCTTTTGCACCACATTCTTTGAGGATTATCTCGTTTCGGACTTTGTCCATCAGTGTTTTTCCGCATATTGTGCGTAGAGGTTTCATGCCAATCGGGTTAATTTTACTCCTGTCCTTCTCTTGGCAGGTCCATGTCTCGCTACCGTATAGTACAGTTGGTACGAATATAGAATTATGTATGGCCATTTTAGCTTTTTTGATGTTTTTATTTCTAAGCATGGACCCTGCTTTACCGATAACCTGCTTACCCTTATTTATGCGCCTATCTAACTCCCCATATATTTTTCCGTCGCTAGTGAATAGGCTACCCAGATATACGTACTTGTCAACTTGTTCTAATTTCTCATCATTTAGGACAAAATTTTGAAAAATACTTTTAAAAGATATAACGTCATAAATTTGAAGAATGATATTCAGGAACAGTTAGGGTTAGACTGTTAAAGTTAGAGGATGACATTAACTCATATTTAATCAAATTTATTTTAATATCGAGTAAACTAAAAAGTAATTGGAGCATATAGGGTATTGTGTGGTCAATCTGGGATTAGCAGTCTAAACACTCTAATCTGGGAGCTGCAGTCTATACTCTCCAATCTCAGAGTTGCAGTCTAAACCCTTGAATCTCGATTTTTACAGGTTTTCAAGAGAGGCATTTTAAATTTTGAAGGGCTATAAAATCCCAAATATGTGTGTGCATTCCCGCACATTTCATTGATTTTTTTATGTAGTTAATCAAATTGTATTGCGTAAAATGTGTGTAAAATATTCATGTGAAAGGAAACCATATAACCTCTAAATATATGAATATTAGCTTCTTTTAAATAATAATTATTTTGATTGCGTATACTATTATGAAAATGATTGATGGGTTATCAAAAATAATGCAAATTCAAATCCCAATGGGAAATGTCTGCATTGAGCCGTCACTTACATCTGGTGCAGTACTGACCCAGTGCACTGTAAAAAGGAGAGCATTAAAGTGGATTATATGGCATTGCAAAAATTGTACACTTTAATGCCTATAAATCAACACAAATTCCGTTTTTGTCCGAATGTTGATTTAACGGCATTCGAATGCATTGATTGTATTCGATATATCCGGTCGGAAAAAGCATTAAATGGCATTCGACTTATTTGGTAATTCAACAGCATTGAACGGCATTACTTCCATTCTATGCCTTCGATCGCTGAAGGCATTGCATGGCATTAAACTCATACGGTCATTCAAGTGCATTTAATGGCATTAAATCAACGGCATCACAAAGAAGCCACTTTAATGCCATAATTTTTTTGTGTGATTCAAAATGATTCGAACGCAAACTGTCTAATGCCATGAAGCGCATTCGGACAAAAACGGAATTTGTTTGGATTTATAGGCATTAAAGTGTACGATTTTTCCAATGCCATATAATCTACTTCAATGCTCTCCTTTTTACAGGGTGGGCATCCCTACTGAAAATTTGCGGCCGCGTATAAGAATCAGCATTTGCGGTCGAATTTTGAAATATATTATAATAATTATAATATATATTATTTTATAAAAAAAATTATTATATTATAAATTATTCACGGTTGTGCTTATTTAATTAAACCTGAGACAATGAAAATTAAGTCAACACAATTTTTTTAGCGGTTTATAATATTGCAAAATGCGGCCGCAAATGCTGTTTCTATACGCGACCGCAAATTTTCAGTAGGGCACAAAACCATAAACATTCCAAGAACGTCCTTGCGACGTTCCTAGGACGTCCAATGTCAGTCCAATCAACGTCTCTAAGACGTCTAATTTCCTAAAGATATCTTAAAGACATAGGACGTTCTCAGGACATCTTTCATACTGACATTAGACGTCTTAAGAGCACCTCTAGGATGTCCAGAAGACATGTTCCAAAGGACGTCTTAGGGATGTCCCGAAGACGTCTCTAGTCTAAGACATCCTTAATTGTTTTGCCCACAGGGGAGCCAGTGGTCTTACCAACGTCCAGCCAAGATTTGGCGCACATTTTCGTGTTTATACATATTTTCTATATAAAAACATGTCCATGGACATGTTTAACTTTTCAATATAGGCAATTTTCGAGACAATTTTTAGCATAATTAATAATCCATTTTTGCACACACGCGTTTCTAAAAACTAATTCAACCTCAAAATTTTACTCCGCCAGTCATCTGGGACGCTGTTATACTAGCGGGAATAAAATGAAGTTCGAGATTCGATCAGATTATTCCAAAAACAGATTTCAAAATTTGTTTTTTGGATTAATTTCTTTCAAAATTCTCTTTTTTCTCGTTATTTATTCCATCCACGCGTACAATATTTTTTAAACTGATAAATAATTACATGCTGCTTCATATGGCTATAATAACTCATTTTCATTAAAAATCGGGATTCGAGGGTTTAGGCTGCAATTACGAGATTGGAGAGATAGACTGCAACTCCCAGATTGGAGAGTTTAGACTGCTAACCCCCGATTGGGTACCGATATAATTGATTGATCATATTTATATTTTTAGTTAGTTTTCTCTTAATATATGAGAAAATATTCTCCTCTTCAAAATTCTTTTTTTAATTATCTGGTTAAACAGAGATCATGTCTGGTTTAAAATTAATTTTCGAAGATACAAATGCTGTCATCTCGTGGTGCAGTGGTGAAATTCTGCGTGCGTGTCACATGATGCGTTACGGAGCCTCGACTGTGTCGCAGAATGCGAATTGCACTCTGGACATTACAATAAAAAAATTTAACAATGAAAAATTCCTGTTCCAATTATATGAACTACTGTGTAAAAAGCCTATTATTTAGGTCATGCCATGCTACTTTTTTCTTCAAAATTTTTTTACAAGAAAAATGTTTTTTTTAACAATTAAATATTTTTTAATTCATGTATTAAATAATTGTATATTTTCCAAAATTGTACGTTTGTGTTGCAAAATTTTGATAGGTATAATTTAATATACCGTGTACCGATTTTCATTTTTTCAAGTGAAATAAGTGTTGTAAAATGACAACAAATTTTCTCAGCGCAAATTCATAGTTGAAAGTAAAAATATATACCATTTGAAAATCCTAAAAGGTCCATGACCATTCCATTCCGCCAAGTCATCACCGGTACGTGACTGTACGTAACCAACCGTTGGGGATAAATCAGGATAAATAACCGACAATAACCGATGAGGATGAGGCTTGAAAGTTTGAGTCATAATCTGCAGTTACAAACGGGACTCGACGAGTTTCAACTTGCATAGAGTCGACGTGTTTCGAGGAGTGTCGGTGATTCGTACTCGATGTTTATCACCTTTTATATCCACAAACTTATTTGAATTAACCCTCCAATCTCAAATTTATAGAACGAACAATCCACCACAATCCAATACATTCAAATGGTCCAATAAGGCTCTACTTTTGAAGGAAAATCCATGAACCGTTTTAGAAAGTCGTTACTGCATTGGTCAGGACGTTTCTATGTTTCTTTCTTGCACTTCCAAGTTAACTCTGGATGCCTAGATTGGTTAGAAAAATGCGTTCCACGAAAAGTATCAGCGACAAAATGTAGAAAAGAAATGACCCTAAGCAGTTTTCCGATCAATAGACATTAGTTGTATTTTTCCGTCGATAGTACAAATCCCTACCACCTAGATTTCAGGCTGCAGATGACCTCTAACGAGATATGAAAGCAACCAACAGGGGGAGAGGGAGAGTCGCTCCTTTCCCCCGTCTGCTCGCCAACGACACTATTTCCAGACTGACGTCAGACCACATCCATATTACTCCAGTGCCGTAAGCAGGTGCTGGGAAATTGGGCAAAACTCATGAGACTTGAAAGCAGGGGGTAACTTAGAAATAGTCATTTGATGACAATAAAATTATTGTCTTATTAGTTATTACTCGATTTTGCAGATTTTCGACATTAATTTCAAGAGAAAATTTGTATTATTGCAAATTTTTTATTTTACTTTTTTTTTTAAATGTTTTATATCATGTACTTCTTGGAATCTTAGAATAAGTAGCTGTTCATTTTTGATCCTTTCCTGATCTGACTTCAAATTTCTCCACGTGTGAATAAGTAGCGCGCTAATTCGGATTTTTTGAATTATTTTTTGTATGCATATTTTTGAAAACTTTCCAGAAAAATTCCAGAAAGTCAGGGAATGTGAGGGTAAACCCGACAGAGTCAAGGAATTTTCGATAAACTGAAGTTGAAGTTCATTTTATTATTTCGTTGAAAATTCAACTGTGTTGTTGAAAATTCGTCTTTTTTGGTTGAATACCACTGTTATTGATTAAACATCTTTATTATTGATATATCAACTGCTGCATTTTTCGTTAAGAATTCATATTTTTTGGTTGAAAATTCAAGTAACTTAGTTGACAGTGGAACTACTTTGTTAAAAATTCATTCAAAATTTAACTATTTTGTTGAGAATTATTTACTTTTTTTGCTTGAAAATTAATTTTTTTAACTGAATATTTAACTATTCCAGGTTTGATTAAAAATGTATCTTCTGCAGTGGAAAATTCCACTAATTAGTTAAAAATTCGTCTTTTCTGGTAGAATATTAATCTTCTTGGTGACTAATTCATATCTTTTTCGTTGAAAATTCATTTCTTTGGTTAAAAATTGAACTATGCAATTTTTTGTCGAAAGTTTTTTTATAGAAATGTAATCTTTTTGTTTGAAATTTTATCTATTTGTTTGAAAATTCAACTACTTTGTTGACAATTCGTCCTTTTTGGAAGAAAAGTAAGCTTATTAAAGTCGGGGCCAAATGTCGAGGCCCCTCACTTCTTTTGACTGCAACTAGCACAAAAAAATCTCTGAATTGTCTAATAAAAAGCATCTGAAAACTTGAGGTCTTCCGAATTCAACGATGTGATCATTTTTATCCTAAAAATTTGTTGTCAATAGTTAAAGGGTAAAACATAAAAAAAACAGCGTTTTTCGGCCTCCTTTCTCAAGCGTCCACTTTTACCTGTTCCCAGAAAGAGGGCGACGTTAGGAAGAATCTGAAAAAATTCACAGATATATCTGCACTATATTTTTCAATATATATTTTCAAAATGAACGAATGAAGATATGAAGCCATTTAATGGCTCCAAATGTGCAGTTTTGTGATGAGAGGACATGAGTGCAATAATTAAATTTAGGTCGAGTATTCTGTTCCGGCAAAATATGCCGGATTTTAATTTTCTCTTCCGGCATATTTTATCGTGTACTAAATTGAATTCCAAAGAATTTATTATGAATTCCAAACGATTTATTATTAATTCCAAACAATTCTAGATTATTTGCAATAACGAGTTAAAAATTGATGTTTGCAAAAATATGTCCGACAATAGAAAATTAAAGGGAAATCTTGATGACAGGTGGAGGTTATGTGTCATCTGTATATATTAGGGTGATTCAAAAAAAAAAAAAAAAAATTTATTTTTTCTTGTGAA
>CAKNYM010052571.1:393271-458764 GCA_932195095.1 Andricus curvator
TTTTTTTTTTTTTTTTTGAATCACCCTAGTATATATCTGTATTCCTTGCCGGATCTTAATTTTCTCTTCCGGCAGACTTTGCGAATTTAAATTTTCTCTTCCGGAATTTTTTAATAACGTTAGAATTTTCCGTAAATTATCATAAATTTCATAAACACAACTTTCATAAATTTCCACAAATTGAATAAATCGGTAACTTTTGTGACCAGTTACAGCCCCCCCCCCCCGCCACACACACGAGACGTTGTAAAGGGGTAGAGGTTTAAAGCAATATTATTTCTGTAACTAGTCACAGGGGTGCCTCCTGCCCCCCCACCCAAGAGACGTTGGAAGGGGGAAGGGGTTTGACCAACATTATATTCCTAAATGATGAGAGATTAGAACAAGTTGACAAGTACGTATATCTAGGTAGTCTGTTCACTAGCGACGGAAAAATAGATGGGGAGTTAGACAGGCGCATAAATAAGGGTAAACAGGTTATCGGTAGAGCAAGGTCCATCCTAACAAATAAAAACATATCAAAAAAAGCTAAAATGGCCATACACAATTCTATATTCGTACCGACTGTACTATACGGTAGCGAGACATGGACATGTCAAGAAAAGGACAGGAGTAAAATTAACGCGATCGGCATGAAACCTCTGCGCATAATATGCGGGAAAACACTAATGGACAAAGTCCGAAACGAGACAATCCTCAAAGAATGTGGTGCAAAAGAGACAATAGTTGACACATGGGAAAGAAATCAGTTAAGATGGTTCGGACATCTTGAAAGAATGAAAGATGAACGACTGACCAAACAAGTGTATAAAGGTAAAGTAAATGGCAGAATGCCCAGAGGTAGACCGCCGAAAGAATGGTTAGAATCTGTAAATGAGACATTAATCCGTAGAGACATAAGAAGCCATAGAAACACAAGAGCTTGCATGAAAAAATGCATGGACGTGAAGGAAGCTAGAGTAGTATGCCAGGAGAGAAAAGTGTGGCGACAAATAGTTTGTAAACAGAGTGACAGTAGAATGAATGACGCCTGAAACAAAGATCTTGGATACTAATGGGCCCAAGTGGAGAACCATACATAACAATTTTGTGAGGCTCTTCACTTGGGGTGATCGCTAGAGAGATTGATCAGCAACCTGGGTCGGAGCAGTGTTGCGGAGTAAACGTGTCATTTAAATAAATAACACGAGAATTCCAGATCAATCTAAAATATATATACCTAACACTTATATACCTATCCACCTCATACCTATATTCCTACCTACCTTATACGCACACTACTTTTCTCCAACCGAGCAAGTCACGCCTACCCCGAAAGGGAAATGGCTTAATGGTATAATATCTGTAACCAGTCACAGGGACGCCTTGCCGGAAGAGAAAATTAAGATCCGGCAAAATATGCCGGAACAGAAAATTAAAATCCGGCAACATATGCCGGAAGGGAAAATTAAAATCCGGCAAAAATGCCGGATCCATATACACTACGTTAAATTTATGATAAAATCATTCTTACACAAGAAATATCATTTTAAATATTTCTGACTTTAATCAGTGTGGGCGTGTGGCCAGCACAGCGGGACAAGTGGCAGAAAAAAGTACCCTTTCGCTGACAATAGTAATCGAGTCGGCTTGCTTCTGGAGTTACTATTGTCATTGCAAGGTATTTTTTTCTACTACTTGTCCTGCTGAGCCGGACCACGCGCCAAAGCCCAACACTGATTAAAGTCAGAAATATTCAAAATGATATTTCTTGCGTAACAATGATTTTACCATAAATTTAATTATTGCACTGCACTCTCATCACAAAACTGCACATTTGGGAACCATTAAAGATTAAACGGTTTCCTATATCTTCATTCGCTCTCAAGATAAAGTATTTGTAAATAAATCCTCGTAAAAAGTAAATTATTGAATATTTCAGAATTTTGAAAAATGTATTGCATTAAGAAATGTTGAAAGAATATCTGTGAATTTTTTCAGATTTTTTCTAAGTCGCCCTCTTTCTGAGAACAGGTAAAAGTGGTCGCTTCAAAAGGAGGCCAAAAACCCCTAATTCTTGGCCTCGGCATTTGGCCCCGAATTTAGTCTGTTTTGGTTGAGGATTCAACTAATTTGTTGAAAATTCAAATTTTTTGGTTTAATTCAACTGTTTTTGATTGAAATTAAAAATTTTAAAATTTTCTTCGAAATTCTTAATAATGTTCACTATTTATCTCAAGCTCAGAAATGAACCCTGCTTAAAATTATTTATAAAATTAAGAAAAATATTCTCACACTCAATCGTATAACTAATTTTTGAAGAAAACGAAAGACGACCTTTAGAAAACAATATTACAGGTTAAAATTGTTTATTTGACAATAGTTATTTACAGTTTTAACCTTTCTTTATTTTTAGGTAAAAGTTGCAATTCTTATTTAATCCTAATGTGGCAGGGCTCATTTTATTCCTTAATTATCTACAAATCTCGTTGGTATGTTTATATTAAAAAAAAAAGATAATTTAGTGATTGTACAACTGTTATTTTTATAAATAATATTTTTCTTGGATAACATTTATTTAATAAAAACGTATGCAAAAGAGAATTGTAGTGAATCTTTCAAGGAATAAAATAGGCCTTAAAACATTATTAATATTTATTATAATTTAATTATTAATTATTAATAATTGCAACTTTTACCTAAAAAGAAAGCAACATAAAACTTTAAATAACTATTTTTAAATAATTTTAACCTGAAATATTTTTTTCTAATGTTTGCCGCTCAAAGGGTTCAGTATTATTTATTAATAGGGTGTCCCTTTTAATCAAGGAACAAAATTCTCAGTCATTTCCGGGGTTTTTCCCGGTTCGCAACATTTGTTTACGGTCATTCAAATAAAAAAAATCTGCCCGCTTCGCGGGCACATTCTCATCGCGAGCTTCGCGCGCGGCTCGCAAGTTTGAGCGCGCCTAGGGCGCGCGACTGTTGGATCTCGCGCTTTACGCTCGGCTCCTCTAGATTTTTGAACTTCGTGTTCGACTTGGATGAAAAGAAAAAGTTTGTTTGCAAATATTATAAAATTATCAAAACCTCTACATATTAAGTGATTGTTAAATTTGTTTTTATTTTAGACTGAAAAGGAACTTTATTTACTCAAGGTTCTATCGACCTTAAGGAACACATTCTCATCCAGACACTCGCGCTTCGCGCTGGATATTTGATTTGAAAATCATTTGAACCTTGCGTTTCACGCTCGGTTCTGTGCACCGTATGATAGAAACAAAAAAGTTTGAGCGTACGAGTTTTTACGGCGTGCGATTTGGTAAATACACTGAGCGCGCACTTTGCGCTTCGTGTTATATGTTCTTCATATACAAATTACTAAATTTGTATTTGATTTCAAATGAAAAGTAATGATATAATTTAGGCGACAAATTTTATTAGTTAACATTTTATTTTAGCTTGTGCCGTTTATCAAAAAAGTTAATTTTTTTCATTTTGAATATATTCTTACAACAAAAATTGATTACAGGTTTGTAAGTCTTTTTTGAATGCACAATTTTTGTTCATTTATCTGTTTTCGTACCTTGCATTGTTTTCAAAAATTTGATTTTTTTTACTGTCAATGTTATTTTCACGAATAAAACAAAAACTACGCATCCTATCAAAACATCATTCACAACAAATTTGTACCTCTTCCTTGGATGAACAAATTTTGTTTCGGTCATTTTTTTCGTAGCTGGTGTTATTCGTCTAAAAATTTGATTTTTCTATTTTCAATGCTGTTTTTTACAAATAAAACAAAAACTACGCGTCATATCAAAAAGTGATTAATAAGAAATTTGTAGATCTTTTTTAGGTGCATAATTTTGGTGAGATGATCTTTTCTCGTATCTTGCATAGTTTGACAGCAAAATGGAATTTTTTATTTTTCATTATTTTTTTGTGCGATCATAATTTGAATTTTTTATTTTTCGAAAAATTCAAAAAGTTGTTATGAAAATATTATAGGGTGTTCAAGAAGCAATGTTTTTCTCCTCTTGACTTTTTTTCATATCGTGCGTTTTTCGGCTTAAAATGTTCATTTTCGTTTGTTTTTGGGAATTTTGAAAATGCTATAACTCCAGTAATTTTTTTTCATCACCAAAAGTCATAAGAATATTTTCTTCCTCATTTTGCGTACTACTAATAACCGTACATAGAATTTTCAAATCTTCAAAAAAAGTGGTCTCAAAAATTTTCAAAATGTGCTCACTTTTTGACTTTTCATCCAAAATAGCTGGTTAACGAACTCGTTCTCTATTTTTAGGCCATAAAAAAGTGTGCCAAAGCTCAATCAAATCTGATCATTTTTTCGAAAGTTATCGTGGCTACAGACAGACAGACAGACAGACTACAGACAGACAGACACCTTGGTAAAAATCGTTTTTTCTAGCTCAGGGGGTCTCAAAACGTGGAGATTTGATGAAAACCGACTATGTCAAATTTTACATAAAACCAATACCTTCTCATTAGAATGAGAATGTAAAAATCGAATTATTATAGAGTTGAAATTTTGTTCATTTGAAGTATGTATGTAATCAAAATGAACTGCAAACTACAACACTCAAACTCGAACTCTTGAATTTTAAACATATAATTGGAAATTACAAAATTTTAAATACATATATTTTTAATTCAGGCGCTCAATAATTTACACGTAAAAAATGGAAGCTTCTAAAACTTTTCAAGTGAACAATTTTGAATTGAATTCTTAAAATTTAAATTTTCAAGTCAAAAGTATAAACCCACGCTATCATTTTCAATGCTCTAAAGTCTAAATTACAGTATCAATCAATAAATTTGAAAATGTTTAAAATTATATCATTTTAAGCAATTTTAAGTTCGAAACATTAAAAAAATAAAGTAACAAACATGTTCATCAAATAAAAATATTTTATTTTATTATTTAACCATTTCTTAAATGTTTAGATTCGTGAATTTGCCTACGGTCGGCAATTTTACAGTGTCTTATATTTTATAATGTCGGCAATTTTATTTTAGGAATTTTATATTATCGGGAATTTACATCGGGAATTTTACATGATTATATTTCGAATATTTTCTTTTTCGGGAATTTTATAGTTACGGAAATTTTATTGTTTCGGGATTTTTCAGTGGTCCCTGAAAATTCATTTTTTTTGGTATAAATTTAATCTTTCTTCCTTGAAAATGTAACTGTTTGATTGAAAATGAATCTGTTATGGTTGAGGATTCAACTACTTGGTTGAAAGGCGAACTACTTTGTTAAAAATTAATTTTTCTTGTTTAAGATTCATCATATTTTAGTTCAAAATTTATCTCTTTGGTTGAAAATTGAACTATTATGTTGAAAATTCGTTTTTTCTTTGGTTGAAAAAGAAATGATTTAAACTGAAAATTTAACTATTTCATTTTTGTTTAAAAATGTATCTCCTTTAGTTGAAAATGAAAACTGGTTGAAAATTAATTTTAGTTTGAGGACTCATTTATTTTGTTAAAAATTCGTCTTTTGTTGGTTAAAAATAATTTTTTTGTAAATGAAAATTTAATTATTCCATTTTTGATTGAAAATTGATCTTTTGTACTTGAAAATTAAACTACATGGTTGAAAATTCATTTATCTGGTTGAAAATTCGTCTTTGTCTTGGTTTGGAAATTAATTTTTTAAACTGAAAATTTAACTATTCCTTTTTCGGTTGAAAACTGATCTGTTTTAGGTATTCATCCTTTTTAGTTTGAAAGTTGAACTTTGTTGTTAATTTTTTTTTAAATTGAAGATTCATTATTTTAATTGAAAATTCATCTATTTGACTGAAAATGTATAAATACACTGGAACCTGGATTTCTGTAAACTGGATTTGTCCGTTCCTAGAATTGCTGTACTCGGCGATTTGGCGATGAGGGGAGCCGCAGGACCGAGGGGAAGGCGGTACTTAGCCAAGCGTGACAAATAGCATGAGGGCCGCACTCTCTGCGCGTTAGTTGTATCAGTTTGCATCATGCGTCCAGATCCAAGAGAAATGATTCAGGCGGCCCTGCCTGTTTAAGATCGGAGTCCCTGGATTTGTGTCAAAGGCCCGTGAGGGCTATGCCCGAAACCGTGTACAAATCCAGGTTCCAGTGTATTCTAATTATCATGTGATACGAAATTTGTAATATTTTGAATGATTGGATAGATTTTTCTTCTAAATTTTTTTTTTTAATTCCAGGTAAAAAAATTAATTCACTGTCATTTCCCGGGGTTTTCCGCCCTCAACAAATTTCTGGGTTTCGAAAGCTTTAGAATATACCTACTTAATCCCTTAAAAATGTTCTAGTTTTTATATTGTATTTCGAAAGTATGAAGTTTTTAATTTTTTTCTTCCTTATTATTTCTAACGAAAAATAATGTTTTGAGTATCTTTAATAAAATATTAAAACTCATTTCAAAACCGTAAAAACATACAATTCAACTAATTGATTATTTCTATAATTATCTTTTTTTAAATTCACAGTTAATTTTCCATAAAATAAATACTATTACCTTTTAAAAGTTGACCTAAAAGTGTAATCAAGGAATGTCACGACACAATAATCAAGGAATATTATTCCTCCAATTACCTTCTACTGAAAATTCGCTAAATAAAAATATAAAAACCCTTCCTTCTCTCAAAAAATGAATTTAACCTTCCAAACGCCAATATCAAACGGACTCGATCAATCCTCCATTTACCTCATTTTGGAAACATGCCCTACTTCTCTTGCCCTTTTCCTTCCACTTGACCTAGATTGTAAAAAAAATCCTTCCTGTCCTCTCCTCAACGAAACACCGAAACAAATGAATTAAATTAAACTCCAATAAATATGAAAAAAAAACAAAGTCTGTCATTTTTACACTCAACACTCTAACCAGTCTACTGTCTAGGTTATTTGTAAACAGATTTAAGCATACCCGACCTACAAAGCCTAGTAAACGGTGCAGAATTTCCACTACTTTCGACCCGTTAGAATAAGCCTTCGGGCCCCTCGAAAAATCTGCCCGCTCCTGGTTTCATGAGCCAACCACGGTTCCCTGAGTTTCTACACCAACACAAGTGCGTGTTCAGCAGTGTGTGCGTAAACCTGCACGGACTTGCGGACCTGCCCAGTGTAATGCAAGGCTTCCATCCGAGACAGTCTGCGTACATCGCAACTCGTGCAGTGTAGTGGAAGTAAACTGAGGGTCGTGGAGGTCTTCTCCATCGTTACGGAGTGAAAATTTCATACTAAGAACCCGAAGACTTAGCAGATCATCATGCTGAGCATCGGGATTAACTTGCGGGTCACCGGACACTGCAATCAGGGTGGCCGAAAATACATGGAGGACATGTTCAGCGTGGCTTACCAACAGTCCTCGGGCGATAGAGACCTGGAGTATGCATTTTTTGGCATCTTCGACGGTCACGGAGGTGGTGAGGCTGCTGCCTTCGCCAAAGAACACCTCATGGACATCATCGTCAAGCAAAAAAACTTCTGGAGCGACAAGGATGAGGACGTACTTCGAGCCATTAGAGACGGATACGTGAATACGCATTACGCGATGTGGCGGGAGCTCGGTGAGTAATTTCTCCACTTTTCTGCCTCTACTAAACGGATTTTCCACTGTTCCATCGTCCTGGCGAGGAAATTCCACCCGGGAAAGTGATATTTCTTGTTGGGAAGTGCTCAGGTTTTCTGTTATGTCTACCAATGTGCCTCCCACCACTATCGCCTCTGGGAATTTAGGTTATGTAACGTTGAACTAACCTGAAATTGAGAGAGTGTTGGAAAGATTGGGAAAAGTGAATTCGCGAGTATTTTATGATATAAAACTGGAATTTTTTGATGAAATTTTTGACTTTGGTGAATTTTTTGGACTACTGAGGACGTTTAGGCCTACGAAATTTCATTGGTGAACCTTGTATTTGTCAAATAGGTTAGATTGTTTTGTCGTAATACACACACACAGCTTCAATTCTTCGTGTAAACAGATCAAAAATTTTGAAATGAAGGAATGCGTTGTCCTTTTAGAGGGAAATTATATAAGCAGAAATTTAATATCTAATGGGGACACTTTTTGTTGAAAATGATTATTTATCAAAGACGAAACAATTTATTTAGAGAAGTTGTATGTGTTTCAAATTAATTTACAGGTGGTTGACAACGTTTTTCAATTCACTTTGATGTTCATTTACCGCCTGATGCAATTTTCTGGTTTGCATAAGAAACCGTATTGTAATTATTCAATGAAGTTAGACATTCAAGTATTTGTATAAAATCTACATTATATTATTCTTTGGCGTTATATGACGTTAATAGATGAATGGAAATCGGGAAAACCCCGGTAATTTAATCCATTTGTCGACAAATCGGCTTTTTTCTACTTTATCTTCTTTTTATTGTTTAGGCGAGAATCAGAGAGATGCACTATCGATCAAATTTAATATATTTTACATAAAATATTTCGTTCAGCAGAAAAAATATAAAAAAATTTCCAAGATTTTTGTTTTAACTTTAAGCATGCTGCACAATGCAAGCAAAGATATTCACAATAAGGGTGATAATTTGGTGCGATTCTATAGAAATTAACCTTTAAATGGATGGAGGGGTGTTCATTATATTAGATTTCATTTAAATTTTAAGAAAACATGAACATTTTCACTATTTTTTTCTAATCTTCTTAAAAAATTGACAAAATGACTTCATCTTGGCTCATTTTATCGAGAATACTGATAGCTCTCAACCAATTTAACGGAAAAAAATAATTAAACTCATATAATTGACAGTAAAAGAACTTAAGCAATCATCGATAAACAGGTGGTGTCATACATCTTTAAATTGATCGTGAAAAACCTGGTAATTTAAAATTGGCTGATCACTTAACACCCTGATCGAATAAAAAATTGCGAATTCTATAAATATTCCAAACTAACTGTATACAGAAAAACTGAATAATCATTCAATATGGAGTAAAAATGAAAAATATGTGATAATATAATTAAAAATATTTTCTCTCTTTTGCAGATAAATGGCCGCGAACAGCATCAGGTTTGCCATCAACTGCTGGTACCACAGCGAGCATAGCCTTTATTCGAAAAGGAAAAATTTACATCGGTCACGTAGGAGATTCTGGTATTATTTTGGGGTATCAAGAAGAAGGAGACCCGCAATGGAAAGCCAAAGCACTTACACAGGATCACAAACCAGAAAGTGGACCCGAAATGACTAGGATTCAAGAATCAGGTGGAAAAGTCGTCTGCAAATCGGGCGTTCCTAGAGTAGTATGGAATCGACCTCGAATAGGTCATAAAGGACCAGTTAGAAGGTCCACTCATATAGATGAAATTCCCTTTTTGGCTGTGGCTAGAGCGTTAGGCAAGTATTTTAAACACTCTAATTAAAAAAAGGAATCAATAACTTCAAAAACGTGGCAAAAAACGTAGAGTATTATAAAAATGTACCTCTAAAATCTGAAGGAGCTAATAAGTATTTTGTTTTTAGGTGATTTATGGAGTTACAACTCCGAATTAGATACTTTTGTAGTCTCGCCTGAACCTGATGTCAAAGTGGTGACTATAGATGTCAAGACTCACAGATGTCTCATTTTCGGAACAGACGGTTTGTGGAATATGCTAACTCCACAGGCTGCTGTTGCAATTGTACAGGCTGCAGAAAGGCACAATGAGAAGCATCTCATAGCGGCACAACAAAACGGTGGTGGGGTAGGTATCAAATTTAAATATTTTTAGATCATTATCAATATTCAATTCGTTTTGACAGAATTAAATAAAATCCTCGCTTTATTTATTTATTTTTTTCCAGCAAAACGATGTTCAGATGTGGATTAATCCCTCTACAAGTTTGGTTGACAGAGCCCTCGAAAGGTGGTCTTCTACTAGACTAAGAGCTGATAATACTAGCGTTGTCACACTCATGCTTGATCCTCCCGGACCATCTCGTAGTGAGGTAAATATCAATTCCAATGTATTTCTTTCTGAAAATGCTAATCAATTAACTAACAAATTACTTTCTCAGGTGTTTCAGAACCAGAAGCGGGAACATGTTCCGGCGCCTAAGATGCCTGTTCGGCCGGTGTTTCACCCAAATACTCCTGTCACTCCGGGAGAGGCTTCTAAGAAACCAGATTCAAATTCGCAGATTCCAGACCCGATGAAATCACCACTAAAGACTTGCCTTAGCTGTGGAAGTTCCGAAAAAGCAGCTCCCTCCGCTATCACTTCTCTTGACCAGACACCGCCGATGAAGGAACCACCTCAGAGAACTCTTAACACAAAACCTTTCAAGCCAGCAGAGTCTCCTATCGTCTCAGAAAGCATACAAGTAGCCGAAGTTTCTTCGAGTGATTTATCAGAGGAAAACAAAGAATCGGAAGTTAAGAACCCGCTTGATTTACTCAAACCCATTGAAAACGGAATTATATCTTCGGAGAATGAGTTGCCCATGGACAGTATTTCTAACTTGGAGAGTCTCATTGAGAAGGTTCCGAAACCAGAAAGATTCCCCGTAGAGAAAACACCAATGGCGGATGCAGAGGTGGAAAAATTGTATGCCATGTCACGTCAGAGTGCATTTTGTGGTTTAATGGCTGATCAGGGTGCATTAAGAACGAAGCGTGTGATCAATTTGGATTCAACGACAGAGGGCGAGGAGAAATTTCACGGTTTGAATCGTCATAAATCCTTCTCTGAAAACCCTCATGGAATTGCAGCACAATTTGGTCCAAGACCGAAACGCTCGAGCAATCTGGAATCTGTTGTTGAGGAGATGGATAAAAGTCTTTATCCGTTGACGCGACAAAATTCTTTCTGCGAAAAGACGAAAGTAATTCCTGGTCAATTTGGATCTAGACAGAAACGTGCGAGTGCTTTGGAATCTACCACGGATGATTTAAGCTCCGGTATTCAATACGCGAGGCCGATTATCATCAACGAGACGAAGCGCAAACAACACTCCTCCTTGATTTTGCATCCGGATAAACACAATTTGTACACCAATGAGAATTTGAAGAAAACGAACCGCAGGCACAGCATCGGGGCCGTTCCACGAAGTACACTTACACCGAAAGCTAATTTAAAGGAATCGCCAGTTCCTTATTTGGGGTGCAGGATTAAACGTGATTCGAAATCTTTGCCTGGGAATGTTTTTGAGGAACCAAGAATTGCTGATAGCACAACGCAGAGGTTAAATGGTGGTTTGAGGGGAGTGAAGCGTAGGCATAGTGCGATTAGTCATGCTAATGACGGATCATGTGTTACGGGAGAAACTTGTGCGAAAAGGAGAACTAGGTCAGAAGATCGTCCTAATCCCATTGATGAGAATGACCCAGCTAATCAGAAACTTGTTGTTGAAGAAGCTCATAATCGATTGCGGTGGCCAGTGACCGATAGCCCGTTAACTCGACCAGGTGAGAAATTGTTAAAATGGTTTCCAAAGGGCAGTGAATTTGCTGATTGTAAAAGGTCAGATAATTTTTAGAATTATTATGGTCCTGACTTTGAACAGGGAATTTTTGAAAAGAATGATAATTTTGAGTCTGGTAGACACTCTGGTTTTTGAGATTAAAATTAATTTAAGCATTCACGTGCGCTTGCAACATTTATTGACATTATTTCTAATGAATGATTTTCAAAGGTTTTTATCACTTGTCTATCTTTGAAAAATGTTATTCACAAAACTTCACCCTCTACTTCCAGAAATAACTAAATCCAATTTCCAGGTGCAGGTGTAAATTCTAATCCAGCCGGAATCCAAGAGAGGAGACTCTCATCGCCCAACTCGTTCCAGAGAAGAAATCTGGAAAAGAAGGTGACTCCAGTGAAAACGATCCGAAGGCCTTCGATCAACGGTTCGAGTCGGATATTACGAGGAATCTTCGGTCTCAGGGATTGGGACCAAGGTAGGTCGAACCGAAACGTGGGTTGTCCAAGTCGTCACAGGACAGTTGTTGGAATCATTAACTCTGTCAGCGAACCGACAACTCCTCAGCGATGGCTCAGATCAGATACGATCGCCGCCACGCCGGTGAAAACTCTACGTTCAAGAAACGTTGACATCGCCGGTCACACAGTCTCGGCTCAGGTTGCTCATCAGTATGCTATGAAGCAAAGTCGGTTACCCGTGCCTGCTAAATTGAAGGCCACACCCGCGTCCATGTTGGCCTTCCCTTCGCCCTCGCAGCCTTCAAAAAGCAAAACCTCTTGTTCCGCGACCCCATCGTCGGCAGGAAAGACGCGACAGACCAGATGTGCTGCAAACAGTGTTAGTGAAAGCTGTAGCAACGTAATCAGCGCTGCTGGAATCTCCAACGATTCCACATTGACCAAAAGGGTCAAATCACCACATACTCTCGTTTCACCGCTTAGCACGAGATCACGAATCAAGCGCCTCGGGAAATGAAAAAAATATTTACCGACACCAATTCGTTAGAAAGAAAGATATATGCTCTATATCGATCCATCCAAATGACAAGGTTCTACCTCGGAACATCTCATAAATTGCATTGGGAACACTAGCGCCCTCGCTGAGATATTACCTTGTCACTTGGCCACATCGGTATCCAGTTTTATTATCAACCTTTTTTATTCGTTCCGATACACTCGATTTTCATCCTCCCACTTCTGTATCAATTTTGTCAAAACAAATTTACTTTCAGAGGTCTAACGTGCTCGCGAATTTTATGAGTAAATTAGTTCTTTCCCGCTTCTCATTATCTTCAGTTTCGGGTGTGCAAATGAACTCGACATTTAACGGCTCGACTCAGTTCGATTCGAATTCTAAAAAAATTGGATCGGGTTGATTCGAATTTCGAATTTTTTGCACACTCCTAGTTTCTCGTTTTTTCTTTCTTTGATCTTGGAACGCTCATTGCGATTCTTCCCGGTTGGGTAATTTTTATGTAACGCTGATCTCATACATAGTCTTTTTTATGAATTACTTCATGAAAAATTGTGAAATTTGGGAAGAGTACGACTCAATTTTGATATATTTTGATTTATAGTTTAGGTCTTAATATTTAGTGCATGCTTTTGCAGAATTAGTTTTCGGTTGTAAGCACTTTGTGATGGGAATGTATAAGAATAATAGAAATATATGTAGAAAGTATTTCGAACATAATTTTAGTTTCAAATCTAGCTAATTCTAACATATTTATATTGGGGCATTTAATCTAGAATTTAACTCTAATACCTTAGTCAAAATCATTACTCACTTGACAATCTTATTTCTTCTTAGTCTTATATAAATTATTTTTAAACAAGCTTTGCAAAAAGACATAATATTTAAAAGATTTTTTTACTTTGGTAAAAAAAATCAAAACTACATATAAAAAAGTAGATTTATACTTTCAAATACAAAAACTAAAATTTGGTATATTCATAAAAAATAGCTGTTTTTAAAGCAATCATATAACTTGAGAGCTTTTTTTGTTTAAATTATGGAAGCGGGAAGAACTGTTTTATCCAGATACAGAACAGGAAGGAATTTACGAAATTACGTGCGCATCGGACTGAAAGACGATTATAACTAAGCAGCAGATTTTCCGCATTCTTTTGTCCCCCAGTATATTATGTTCGGTATAAATATTTTCATGTTTTACAATCAAGACCTTCGTATCTGTAAAAGTGTGTCTTTCTGAAAAGTATTTTATAATTTATGTAGCAGTTAATTTAATTTTGCGTCTTAAGTGCAACGAATTGCATTTACTAATCGCGATGGTATATTTTGCTCTAAGCATAATGTGCAAACATCACAAAAGTGGTTTTTGAAAAAATATTATTTTGGAAGCCTTTATTAGAAATCTGAGCCAAGAACTCCCCTTTTTAAGTAAGTGACAAGTGTCGAAGATTTGTTTAAGTAATCCTTTTTCTTGCTAAGTAAATAATTTTTTTAGGTATATGATATTTTGCTAGGAAAAATGAACTTTTTGTAAGTGATAATTGTTTCATTTAAAAGCCAATATCTGTTTAGAACTACTCCTTTGCGTACGTATAGAAGCCACTGTTCCACCTTTCGTTTCGGGTGCTGTACCAGCATAATTTGGTACACTGCTTTTGCTCGAGTTAGACATAACTATTATGAAAGAAAAAGCACCTGCAAAGGATGCGCAGAACACGATGTAAAACAGATTCCAGTTGGAAACTTGACAGCAGACTTTTTTTTTAGAAACTTTTACCGGCGACTATTGGACCGTAGAATATTTTACTGGAGCAGAAACTCGAGTTTTATAAAAAATCGTGTTTGGAGGATTTTTACCTCTGCTATTGCTTTGCTACATTTAATTGGTTCTCCTGAATAGAAATATCGGGCTTCAGAGAATTGTTAAGCCCGATTCCCCATTTTCTAATTCTTATTTTACTATTTTTTTCGTTTTCTACAGCAATCAGAACGATTGTGAAGCTTAATTTGCTGTATATGTGAGTGCCATTATATCTAAAGCATTGCCTGATAGATTTTTGGTTACTTTTTCTTAATTGTACAAATGTACACTTTATATAGATCGATTTAAAAAATTCACATTGTAAACGGGAACATCGTGTCTAAATGTAAGAAAAAACAAAGTGGAATTGCTGCTAGGTAGTTAGAAGAGCAAAACTACTGTTGATGTGTTAAGGAAAGAATTCTATCATAAAAAGTCTATTAATGTGCCTACGATATAATTCTCGACGTATGCACACATATTTGTGAAAAAGAATTGCTGCTAAGATTTTAGGACGAAGGCAAGAGTCCTATTATCGTTTATTTATGTATAAAAAAAAGAGTATGAACATGTGAAAGTGATAAAGCTAGAAGATGCTCGTAGCGGATCGTGAGTTTGAGTGTACAAGTATTTTTTGAATAAAGTGACTATAAGATATAGCAAATATTAAAATTCTATGTATAAAAACAAATACACGGTAGAGGTTTGTTCTCCCAATGAGGCAAATAAAGGCGCAACTGATCACAACATTTCCCTTGTTTTTTTTATCTCATTTCTCTCTTCATCAGGGCGGCCACTGTACAGTGTGGACAATTTAAAATTGGATGAAAAAACGTTCAAAATAATATTCCGGCATATATTTTCAACCGATTTTGAAGTTTTTTTAAAAGTACCTCCAACTTAGCTAATCACACAAATAGCGAATTTGTGTATAATAATCACATTTTTCATAAAATGTCAATGTACCGGGAATGTCCCTGGCAAACCAACTGAAAAAAATTGAAAAAGATGTAACTTGAACTTTCAAAAATTGTTTAAACTCTACATTTGTTTATA
Organism: Andricus curvator; assembly: GCA_932195095.1. Classification (NCBI taxonomy): domain Eukaryota; kingdom Metazoa; phylum Arthropoda; class Insecta; order Hymenoptera; family Cynipidae; genus Andricus; species Andricus curvator. The sequence continues at coordinate 408,540 of CAKNYM010052571.1, forward strand.
ACAATGAGAAATATACTTCCAGTTATTTTTATAATGCTTTTACATGACTTCAAGTTGGATTACAGACTTTATAAATCATTTTGTAAATATTAAAGATCATTACAAAACCTCAGACTGCTGTTTATAACAATACAATTGTTAATTTATTATAAACTCGCAATTAGTATTTTGCGAGTCTGCATTTACCGATTGCACAGTAATGTCAATCTAACTAAACAATTTATGCATCGGAAACTTAAGAATGTCAATAATGAAATTAAAAAAAGATGCATCAACTTTTTTTTTAAATCGGCCCTCTCTCTTAAAAATTTATTTAGGTAACCTTTTAAAAATGCTTTAAAATCAGCTGAAAACATAAGCGGGAATATTATTTTGAACATATTTCCATCGCTGGATTGGGAAAGCAGGAACTGACCGAGAATTAAACAAAACAATTATTACAAAAAACTTTCGTCACTTCGAATGGCTTATTACTTCAAATTATGCAGTAAATGAGCTCGTTTTGAAATTCTTTTCAGTTCGCAATATTCAGTTTGTAATATTTTCAAGCATGAAATCATTCAGTTACAAATTTACTAAAGGACTAAAGTCCTTTACTTTAAAAAATTTTTATTTTCCAGTCTTAATTTTGAATCGTTCATTTTTTAATTTAAATTTGTTCAATACAATTTTGAAAAAAACTCTAAAGTCTAAAATAACTGTATACATAAGTTTATCAAAGATTTTAAAATTAAATAGATAATAATTGACTGTGGGAAACTTTAATAATTCTGAATCTGTTTAAAATTAATCTAATTTCAAATTCCAATTCTATTGCAAACGTTCAAAATTTTACTGTTTCAATTCAAAAGCCTGTAACAGTAAATCAGTTGTAAATTTCAAATTCATAATTCAGGGTGTTGATTGGTCGACCCTACCTGGGATTTTCAGATAATTTTTATATGCCTCGAAAAAGCTGGAAATGTCTGAATGTTTTTTAAAGTCAGGTAATTTTTTTCGAGAGCGTGCCTAATTTTTTTTATATTGCAATATAAAATTTAATAACAATGATTCTTCATTTGTAGCATTATATTACTGTATTTAACTATTTTGTTGAAAATTATTTTTTTTGTAATTAATTTCTTCAACTGAAAAGTTAACTATTCTATTTTTGGTTGAAAATTGATCGTTTTTATTTGAAAATTCCTTTTGGTTGAATATTAATATTTTTAAACTAAAAATGTAACTGTTCCAGATGGATATTCCATAATTTTAGTTAAAAATTCATCTCTTTGGTTATGTATTAATTTTCTTAACTAAAAATTTCACTATTCAATTTTTGGCCTAAAAATGATCTTTTTTAGTTAAAAATTCGTCTTTTTGGTAGAAATAATTCTTCTTTGTCAAAAATTCACCTTTTTGGTTTAAAATTAAATTATTCTAGTTGTAGATTCACCATTTTTAGTTGAAAACTCATTACTCATCACTTTGTTTGAAAATGTAACTAATTTTTAGAAATTAAGTTTTTTTGTTTAGTAGAAAATTATTATTTTTTTAACTGAAAATTTAACTTAAATTTTTGCTTGACAATTTATCTTTTTTATTTTAATATGCATGTATTTTGTTTAAAATTCGACTTTTTTGGTAAAAATGAATATTCTTGGTTGAAAATTCAATTATTCTAGTAAAGATTCATAATTTTAGTTCAAAATTCTTTTTGGTTTAAAGTGCAACTATTCCACTTGAAAATTCACCATTTTATTTGAAAATTCATTACTTTGTTAGAAAATGTAACTAGTTTTTTTGTATGGTTGAAAATTATTATTTTTTAAACTGAAAATGTAACTATTCTAATTGAATATTCCTTCATTTCAGTGGAAAATTCATCTATTCGGTTGAACATTAACTATAAAAAAAAATTTAACTTCAATTTTTGGTTGACGATTTATCTTTTTTATTTTAAAATTCATGTATTTTGTTGAAAATTCGTCTTTTTTGGTAGAAATTAATCTTCTTTGTTGAAAATTCAACTATTCCAGTTAATGATTCATAGTTTTAGTTGAAAATTCATCTTTTTGGTTTAAAATTGAACTATTCCAGTTGAAGACTCATCATTTTAATTGAAGATTCATCAATTTGGTAGTAAATTAATCTTTTTAAATGTAAATTTAACTAAATATTTCTTTTTTAGTTTAAATTTGATATTTGTTAGTTCAAAATTAAACTATTCTGTTGAAAATTTATGTATTTTGTTGAAAAATCGTCTTTTTTGGAAGAAAATTAATCTTTTGGTTGAAAATAAAACTACTTCGTTAAATGTTAAACTCTTTAATTAAAAATCCATCTATTCCAGTTAAAGATTCATCACTGAAAATGTGACTATTCCACTTTTGGTTAAAAACTGATCTTTTCTACTTGAAAATTCAACTATTTAGTTGAAAATTGATATTATTTCGTTGAAAATTCTACTTCATGACTTTAGAAACAAATTCAAGAAATTATTAATTATGTTTTTAGTATTATTTAATTATTCGATGGTGCTAATATATTTAAAAATATCTTGTAATATAATTTGTCAAAATTTTCTAACTTAAATATGTTAATTGAATCCCTAAAAACTGAAAAAAAACATTATTAATAATAAACTCACGAAACTGTATACATATTCCGAGTAGATTGTTTTAAAAAATGAGAAATATTTTAATGGCTCTGTACTATGAAAAATTATACCTGGAAAAATCTTGAGATACCTGGAAAAAACCTGGAATTGTCTCTGAATTTTTTTCCAGGATTTGAGTAGACACCCTGTAATTAGACGCACTCACGAATTGAAAACTTAAAATTGAACAATATTTGATTGTTCATTTAGAATCGACAATTAAAAATAAATTGCTCAAAATGACACGATTAAAAATTGGAAGTCCCAATAATTTAATGATTTGTTTAATAGTGGTGAAACGTACAAATTTTCGATTTGCGAAATTTTCCATTTTGAACGTTACAATTTCAGTTTCTCCATTTTGCCAATATTATTCATTTATAACTGGAATTGTTGAATTTTAAAAAGTATTCATCGCAGTTTGAAAATTATTAATTTTTACAACAAAAAAAAAATCAACTTTAAAGAAAGCCCATTTAAAAAACGTTTTAACTGCAGAATTTTAATTAAAAAAGTGTTCCTGTTTAAAGGAAGTTTAGAAATAGGAATGTTTCCAATTTAAAATAATGTAATTTTGAAAGTTTCTTGAAATAGTTTAATATGAAGTTTTGATTAGCGGCCGTTCAAAAAATACCTAACGCTTTTAGGGGGAGGGGGGGGGGTCATTAAAAGCGTTACTTTTTTTTGAACGATCCCTTCAAATAAAAAAATTTCAGTTTTAAAATCTTGAATTTTTGTCTTGCATTTTAGCGAGCGCCCTGTTTTTTATCACTAGGGAAAAAATAAATGGCACAATTTATACGAGTATAATTATTTATTTAAATCTCTCTCATCTCTTCAAATTCCACTTCGTAGAGACAGTCTACACAGATTGCCAATAAATTTTGGTGATTGCACATCATTTTTATTAATTATTTTCTTTACGAATTTGGCAATAATGGTTCGTTTTTCTGTTTCAAGCAATTTAGCTGAAATTTCACTTTCGAGTTTCGACTTCAACAAAATAAATTAGATCGAAGAATCAAACTCAGTCTCAAGACAAACTTGGATTGAAAAATCTTTAATCGTTTCAAACCACTCACGATTTTCTTTTATATTTATGAAAAATTAACGACACTTAACAATGCACAGCATACAAACCACAACAGCCCACCGCCTTTTACATTAAAACTTGCTAGGAACTTAAATAATGAGCATTAATGTGATGTACCGCACAGTAAGAAAAATTATTATGCCATAATAGTATTTAGTATGGAAGTGTTCGGTTCAATGAGAATTTTATGGCTTGTGGTCTCTTTGTATTATTTACACAAGATCGATTCTAGCGAGCTACGATTCAGTTATTCCTATTGGTCATTAGAGACCAACGAGCCACAAAATTACACTGATTGCAACCTGAGTTTAATACTGCAATGCTTCAAAAATAGTGGAGCAAAAAAAAAGAAGGTTGGATTAAATATTAATCAATCGTGGAAAAGTTGTTTTAGGTTTTAGAAAGAGCCTGCAATTTTTAATGGACAAAAAAACGAAACCCCTATAAATACGTTGGGTATTTCTTAAATATTATTTTGATTCATTTTTTCTTACTTTCAATTTTTGGTACTTTTTAAGTAAAACTTAAGAATTTTGATTCTGAAAGCAACTTCAACTCTTAAAATTTTTTTTTCGCTCCACTCTATTCAACAGATTCTCGTTACTCTCCCTTGCAACACTGACACGGCATGAAATAATACTAAACAAATCTTAAAAATGTGAGCAAAAAAATTTGTATCCCAGTACATTTTTTACATACGGAAAATAGAGTATGGCTTCCTAAATATAAATAACACTAAAAACTTAAGTTTTTTTCTCGATTTGCCTAGTGATGAGTCAACAGATAAAAAAAACGTTTAATCTTCTTGGAAAGGGGCCCTGCCTAAATTAAGTAAAGTCTTTTGGGTGGAGGGGGGAGGGGGGTGCAAAAATATTTCTTAACTGAGATATTTTGTTGAAAATTCAACAATCTGGTAGAAAATTCAACTATTTGGTCGAAAGTTGAACTAATTTGTTGATAATTCATTGCTTTGCTTACAAATTTAACTATTTTGTTGAAAATTCGTTTCGTTTGTGGTCGAAAATTAATTTTTTTCATGAAAATTGAACTATTTCGTTTTTGGTTGAAGATTTAGCTTAAAAATTATGTATTTTGTTAAAAATTCGTCTTTTTTGGTAGAAAATCAATTTTTTGGTTAACAATGCAACTGTTTGGTTGAAAATTAATCTGTCTTAGCTGAGGATTCAAGTCTTTTGTTGAAAATGCGTCTTTATTGGTTAAATTCAACTGTTTTTACTTTTAAATTAAAATGTTTTTTGATGAAATATCAACTATTACATTTGTTGTTAAAAATTCATCATTTTAGGTAATTAATTAACTTTTTAACTCAAAATTTAACTATTTCATTGAAAATTTAACTGTTTGGTTGAAAATGTATCATTTTTAGCAGAAAAATCATGTATTTTCTTAAAAATTCGTCTTTTTTGGTAGAAAATCAATCCTTTTGGTTGAGAATGTGACTATCTTGTTGAAAATATATGTATTTTGTCAAAAATTCGTCTTTTTTGGTAGTAAATCAATTTTTTTGGTTAACAATGCAACTGTTTGGTTGAAAATTAATCTGTTTTAGTTGAGGATACAAGTCTTTTGTTGAAAATGCGTCTTTATTGGTTAAATTCAACTGTTTTTGTTTTAAATAAAAATCTTTTTGCTTGAAATATCAACTATTACATTTGTTGTTAAAAATTCCTCATTTTAGGTAATTAATTAACTTTTTAACTCAAAATTTAACTATTTCATTGAAAATTTAAAGGTTTGGTTAAAAATGTATCATTTTTAGCAGAAAAATCATGTATTTTGTTAAAAATTCGTCTTTTTTGGTGGAAAATCAATCCTTTTGGTTGAGAATGTGACTATCTTGTTGAAAATTTATGTATTTTGTTGAAAATTTTTCTTTTTTGGTAGAAAATCAATTTTTTGGTTAACAATGCAACTGTTTGGTTGAAAATTAATCTGTTTTAGTTGAGGATTCAAGTCTTTTGTTGAAAATGCGTCTTTATTTCAATTTTAGTTCAATTCAACTATTTTTGTTTTAAATCAAAATCTTTTTGGTTAAAATATCAACTATTACATTTGTTGTTAAAAATTCCTCATTTTAGGTAATTAATTAACTTTTTAACTCAAAATTTAACTATTTCATTGAAAATTTAACAGTCTGGTTAAAAATCTATCATTTTTAGCAGAAAAATCATGTATTTTGTTAAAAATTCGTCTTTATTGGTTAAATTCAACTGTTTTTGTTTTTAAATGAAAATCTTTTTTGTTGAAAATTCATGATTTTAGGTAATTAATTAATTTTTTTAACTCAAAAGTTAACAATTTGATTAAATATTTAACTGTTTGGTTGAAAATTTATCATTTTTAGCAGAAAAATCACGTATTTTGTTAAAGATGAAACTATCTTGTTGAAAATTTATGTATTTTGTTGAAAATTCATCTTTTTTTTGTAGAAAATCAATTCCTTTTTGGTTAACAATGCAACTGTTTTGTTGAAAATTCGTTTTTTTAATTGAAAATTATTCTTTTTTCAAATGAAAATTTAACTTTTCCATTTTTTGGTTAAATCTTGTTCTTTTCGAGCTTAAAAATTTAACTATATGGTTGAAAATGTATGTAATTTGTCGAAAATGCGTATTTTTTAGTAGAAAATTAATTTTCTTGGTCGTAAATTCAACGGTTTTGTACAAAGCTCGTATTTTTGGTTTAGAAATTCATCATTTTGGATGACATTTTTTTTCTTTATATACTGAAAAATCTTTCTTGATTAAAATTTCAACTATTGTTGAAAATTCGTAAATGTTATTTGAAATTTCATTTCTTTTGGTAGAAGTTTCATCTTTTATTGTTAAAAATGGAACTTTCTGTTTAAAAATCAATCTGTTTTGGTTGATGATTCATCTTTTTTTTTAATTCGTCCATTTTGGTTCATTTTTTTGAATTCATCCTTTTTGGTTGAAAATTCAACTACTTAATAAATAAATTCACGAAAAAAATTTAGTCGCCAAAAATTATAAAAGATGGGGGGGGGGGGGGTAAAAACTTACGGACCCTAACAAAGGGTGATACATGGTTCAAAATTTCTGAAAATAATCTTAGATATTTAGACACGGCACCAAAGAAGTTGCGAACTGAGCTTTTAAATTTGAAAAAACTTAAAATTCTCAAATTGGCGGCAGTTTTTAAAGAAAAATCTCATCACAAGGTACGTCAAATTTCTAGGGGCTTCCTAATTCTAAACTTTCATTCTAAAATGCTCGAAGAGAATTTTCTCGTCTCTGCGAAAAGCAGTTGAGTCAGTAAGGCACTGAATTTATGTATTTTCACACACAAATACATATTTCTAATCATTTACGGATTGTATCGCATTCATTACGCGCGTTACATTGTTCGTAAGCAATTGCACAGCCCGTTATAAATTAAGAGATAACAGTAGAGAAAAGCGGTATACAGGAATTCGCGACGAAAGTCGAGTATTTTTAAACTTCAAAAATCGTACAATACCTACGAATCGAATGACGGCGTTGTATTTTGCGATGCGCACTTGCAATTTCATTTTGCAAGGGATTTCTTTTTATTTTCGTTTCTTTTCCTTCCTTGTTATTTTTTTAATACTAGCTTAGCTTAAAATTTTCTATCTCGGGCAAGAGTCTTGCTGGATTTGGCCTATCTACCAAATCGAGAGTTTATTTGCTTGGCAAAAAACATTTGAGCAGACATTTTTCATTTAGCTATTTTAATGAGATTCAGATATAAGGAACTCTTTGTCATTAAGTTTTGCAAATAAATATATTTTAATTTAGGCTCTCAGAGATTAAAACTATTCAAGAGAAAAAATATTAAATTAAAGAATTTATTTTTTTTCGGGGAAAGTAAGGGCTTTGGAAACAATTTTTTAAATCGTTTCTATTCGCATCAAAGACAATAGAAAAGTTTGGCCCACTTTTTGTTTTTAACGCTGAGAAGGTATTAATGCAATCGAATCACAGCCGATCGTGTAAATTCATAGGACTAATTTTTCCCCTCATATTCATTAAAAAAGGTGGAGAAAACTGGAAAATGCATCCAAGGTGCTTGGAGGCATTTTACAAACCCGACCGCACGCGGCACTCTAAGTTCTAAGTAGTATATTATATCTACAATATTTGTTTAGTGGCAACCTCGTCAGAGTGAATTTTACGAAGGACTAATCTTAAGTAACAAGAACTTTTTTCAACTCAATACTTGAGATTAATTTTAAAATATACTGTACACTTTCCTTAGAGCAAGTTTCACTTAACGTGCTTTTAAAATTATTGTATAATATGCAAGTAAAAAATCCATTTGAATGCATTTTTTTTCAAACGCCTGCATAAACATTCACCCTTGTTCCGAACTCAGAAGTACCAAAGGTGAATACTTGACTAGAGTTGACGAAAGGTGACTTTTGTTATTCGGTTAAGTTTAAGTAATCGCGTAACCGCATATTTCGTAAAGTTGATCTAAATTTAAGAAAACTGATCAAAATTCTGAAAATCAGATACTGGTTTTCTTAAATTCAAACCAACTTTTGCTGCATTTAAAGGCAGAAAATTGGCAAAGTGTTAGAATTTTAAGTATTATTTTTTACTCTGGAGAAAAGTACTCTTCTTTGGTACTTTGTTCAGGTTCGAGGTCGATTGCTAGATCAGTCAAATGTTCAAACAGCACAGCCTTTTCGCGTACCGTATAAAACTTTCAATTCCGGTACGATGATCTTTCTGATCAACGCGTTCGTCTTAGCTGTTAGCATGTCCCGATGAGCATCCTTTTTGTATATTTTAATCCCTGGCCGGTGCACCAGAAAAGCGTTGTCCAAAATTAAAAAGTCGTAGTCTAACACGCACAGGGCGTATCCCTGAAAAATGAAAAAAAGTATTTATTTGCATTCATTGGAGAGAAGAATTCTACTTCCATATTTTTTGGGAAAAATATGAGAATATAGGAAGGAATAGTTGTGACAGGAAGTAATATTACCTTGGTTAGTAGATCAGGATTAGGAATATTACTGGGACTTTACCAAATCAAAAATGGTGAAAACCGAAGACTTAGTGAGATTTTTTAATCTTGTGTAAACCGGATTTCTGGAATATTTTGTATCTATCTAGAAAGCACCTCAGAAATCACTTGAGCATGCAAATTTAAAAAAAAAGTCAAGAATGAATCATTTTAACTCATTTAATTGATTTTTAAATTCAAAGCATTTTAAATTTAATGTCAGTTTAAATAAAAATTAAAATATACTTATTCGATATTGAAATATATAAACTTTAATTCCTTAAAATTGAGAGTTTTATTCGAATTTTGAGCGATACTGAAAAAATGTATAACTGCCGTCGGTCTATAGGGTAGCAATATAGAACTACATAGATAATAACGTTGGAATTTTTTAGGAGAGTGAAAAACATTCTGTAAAATCGAGATCACCATTTAAATATAAAACAAAAGTCCTCTCCCGAGCTGAAGTAATAGGATCAGGCATGTCTATGAATTGCGATAAGAACTGCAATTTTCAGTTTAAATAAAACATCAAAACTTACTACCGAGATATTGTGGCTCTGAATGCGGTTAAAAAAAGTTAGCCAATTCGAGTAAATATTCCAAAAATTTCACAGCTTTTGAAAATATGCTTTCGGTGACGATTAAAAATGACAAAAATTATTCTGTTCCGGGAAAATCAAGATTGAAAGACAGATTTTTTTTTGCTGGAAGGCTGATAAAAATAAGAAATTTGTATAGTATTTCAATCATTGAAAATTTAGCTTCAAATCTACAATTCTAATTTAAAAATGAATTCTATTATTCTAAATTTTTTAATTCTATAAAAACTCTAATTTGAAAATTTCTAGTTTTTCAAACAGAAAAACTGAAAAAAATATTTTAACTCCAAACTAAATTCCATACTTCCAGAGTTGATTAGACTTAAATTTGTATTTCTAAATAAAAGCATACAATTGATTCTTTAATGTCTAGAAGACTCGATATTGTAAGACTACATATTTGGTACATTTTCAAAAATTAATTTTTAATATGTCAATGAGAAAAATTTTGCATATTGTAAAACTTCAATAATTCAAACCTTCAAACTTTAAAAATGAAAAGTAAAAACTTGGGCACATGGAGAATAAAAAAAAGTTCAAATCTTATTACATTAATACATTTTAAAAATTTCCAAACTGTAAGACTTTAATTGTTTATTATTTAAATTGAGAATATTCCATATTTGGTTAATCTAATAACACCCTACTTTTGCAATACATATATAATTCGATTGCTATTTCTTAAGTTTGGTAATTTACAGTAATATTATTTATGACACAAAATTCAAATTCCCATGAATTTTATGTATCATACGTTCGGAGAATGAATCATGCGAGAAATAATGAGATATGAGTAACCGAGAAAGTGATACTTTCACAGTACAAATTCCAAAAGATTGAATTGGTCAACTGAATCCATATTTTAATATTTTTATGAAATTGTTATATTGAAAATTTTTAGCTTCTGCTTTTTGAATATCTAAAATTAAACAAAAAAATGTATAGCGATAGAACGAAAAGAATTTGGTAGAAAATGAGTAGGAATAAGGTATATCGATACCTCAATGTTAAAAAAATTTTCTCTCGGAGTGTACGTCTAAAACCCTTGAAAGCTTCTGGATTCGCCGAATTTCTTTGAATTTCATCATTCTTCGAAGTTATATCAGCACTAGGAGTTTTATACTGTTCTGCTAAGGAAAAACCTACGTGGGATTAAAGTTTATTTTTTTACACCTGGCAATCATAAAGTCGACCTAAACTGACGTAAAGTTTTCTTTAGCACCGACAGTATAAACTCCGTGAATTTTATAAACTTTTCAAGTTTTATAAACTCTGGGAGTTTTATCAACGCCGGGAGTTTTATATACTTTTCAACTTTTATAAACTCTTGTAGTTTTATCAACTCCGTGAGTTTTATAAACTTTGCGAGTTTTAGAAACTTTGCGAGTTTGATAAACTTTGCAAGTTTTATAACTTCTGGGAGTTCTATCAATTCCGGGAGTTTTATAAAGTCTTGGAGTTCTATAAACGCTGGGAGTTTTATACTGTTTTGCTGACGAAAAACCTACGTGAGTCACTTTGGGATTACGGTTCATTTTTTTTCATCATACCTCAATCGAAAATTTGACTTTCGATGCCTGTGGAGCGGGTCGACAATCGAATTTTCAGCCCTGGGGAAGACAGTGACAGATCAATGTAAATGTAACAGGCACCTCAAGTCGAATTTTCGATTACCGATATGATGAAAAATTGTATGCAGGACTCGGGCCTCGTCACGCAATATACTATTTCACCTAGCAATCGTAAAGTCGACCTAAACGATAATGTCACTGACGTAAGGTTTTCTTTAGCACCGACAGTATAAACTCCGTGAAATTTATAAACTTTTCAAGTTTTATAAACTCTGGGAGTTCTGTCAACTCCGAGAGTTTTATAAACTCCGGGAATTCTATCAACTCCGAGAGTTCTGTCAACTCCGGGAATTATGTCAACTCCGAGAGTTCTATCAACTCCGAGAGTTTTATAAACTCCGGGAATTATGTCAACTCCGAGAGTTCTATCAACTCCGGGAGTTTTATAAACTCTTGGAGTTCTATAAACTCCGGGAATTCTATAAACTCCGGGAGTTCTATCAACTCCGGGAGTTTTATAAACTCTTGGAGTTCTATAAACTCCGGGAATTCTATAAACTCCGGGAGTTCTATAAACTCTGCGAGTTATTTGAACTCAGGAAGTTCTATGAATTCAAGGAATTCTATGAAGTCTGGACATTCCAAGATAAATAAAAAAATGCAAGGACTTCAGAGAGTTCATGGAATTCAGAGAGTTCAGGGAATTCAAAAAGTTTAAGGAAGTCAGATAATTCAAAGAATTCAGAAAAATTTTAATGATTTCAAAGAACTTAACGAATTCAAAAGCATTTGAAAGAGTTTCAAAGCATTTGAAGCAGTTTAAAATAATACGAATAGTTCAAGGGACTCAAAAGAAGTCAAAAGACTTTAATGTGAATTAAATAAATACTAAATTATATACTAAACCAGAGAGTATTAATGACAACCTGTCTGCTGTTTGATTTGGCATTTAGCGTCGCGTATATGTACTAAAACCAGGGGCCAACTAAAAAATTTAGTTTAGACAACAATAATAATAGTAATAATAAATAAATAAATAATAGTAATTGAAAAATACGACAGGTACATAATACATACCTGTGTCATTTTATCGCTTTTCCCCTCCCAGCTTAGTCTTTCGTCATAAAAAGGATCATCATTGGTGCCGATGAAAATTGGTTCCCAGTGAATGAAAGCACCGATTCTTTTTCCTATATGAAATACGTGTAAGCCTTCTGTCTCTGCTGCTTCTTGCCATTCTTTACTTCTGGGTACGTTATGGCATCCAGCGCATAATTTTTTGTGAAACGGTATCGCGGTTCCAGCCTTTAGCATTTGCATCTGAAAAACAATGATTATAAATTTTAATATAAAATTATACTACCTAATTATACTAAGATCAAGATAATGAACTGCCTTAAAAAATACGGGTCCAAAACTTAGCAATTTGAATTGTTCAATTTTTTTATCGTAACGAAATGAATACAATTATTTATTTATTTTTTTAGGAAAACACAAGGCCAACAGTCGAATGCCCAATAATAGGGCTACAGAGTGTACATATCAACATATATACATTGATAAGTAGTGTGAGAAACGTTACATCAATTATTAAAATGTGCATGGTGCCATTTTCGATTAATATCTTGGAACAATTTCGGAACAATTGTTGTCGGGCAACCCGCGTTTATGACTAGATGGAGGTTTCATTTTTTTCCGTTTGAAAAAAAAGTCTGAAAACTTGAGGTTTATAAGAAATATAAGATTATCTGAATAATATATTCAATAATGATAATCAATGAAACAAAGGTGTCCAGCACTGACATACAAAATGTAATGTGAACTGAGTTTTTTGTTTGAAAAATAATTTTTAAGAGAAAATTGACAAAGACTTCAAAACCTTTTTAATTATTTCCTAAAATGTTGAAAAAGAATGTGGACGATTTTAAAGCAAAATTTTTCATTTAGCAAGATTACAAAGTTTTATACGTTTTATAAGATTTATAAGTTTAGGAGACCTTGAGAAGTTTTAAAAAGATTAAAAATTAATTTTCAAGTTGAAAACACTTTAAAAAAGTTTTAAAAAATGTACACATTTTTAAATATTTGGAAATAAAAATTTTGAAGCTTCTTAAGGATTTTGAAATTTTTCACGATAATAAACAAATTTTCTTAAAATTCATGGGAAAATTTAAACTGATTTTTTTGTTGACAAATTAATTTTAAAAGAATATTTAAAAAATTTTTAAACATTTCAAAAGATTTCAAAAATGATCATAACAGAATCTGGAAGATTTGAACGATTTTTTTTTAATTTTTCAGAATTTGAAGTCCTTAAAGTTTTGGAAATGGTTGATAAAATAATTTGAAACTTAAAAATATTTTCAAAAATTTGAAACAAAATGTAAGTTTCTGAAGATTTCTAAACAAATTTCGAAGCTTTTTAAGAAGTTTGAAAGGCTTCAAGAAAATAAAAAAACTTTTCTTGGAATTCCTGGGGAAATTTTTAATGCCTTTATATTTTAAAACATTACAAAAGACTTCGAAAATTGTAAAAAAACGAATCCGGAAGATTTTAAGACAATTTTAGGAATTCCGAAAATTTATAAAATATTTTATAATTTTTTCCAAGCGTCGAAAAGTCAAAAATATTTTTTAAATTAACACAATTTTTTCTAAAATTTGTTAAAATCCTGTAAGATAAAAAAAATCTTAGAAATTTTCAAGACACTTTTTTCACTTATCTGAAATATTCAAAAATCTTTTTGAATTTTCTCAAGATACCTAACAAAATTATATTTATACAACTTTAAAGAAAATAAACAAAGAAACTTAAAAGAGAACTAGTTAATCGGTATTTTTATTTTGTATTAAACGTTATTTTTCCCTTCAAACTATAATTTGCCTAAATTTTTTTTTCTTTCTAGACTGAAACATCGTTTTTTGTTAAAAATTCGTCTTTTTGGATCAATTCAAATCTTTTTGATTTAAAATTAAGATCTTTTTCAGTTTTAATACCAAATATTATATTTTTTGTTGGGAATTCATCTTTTTTGGTAGAAAATTCAACTACTAGGTTAAAATTTGAACTACTTTGTTAAAAATACACTTGTTTGGTTGGAGATTCATGATTTTGGTTGAAAATTCGTCTTTTTTGGTAGAAAATTAATCTTCTCCGTAGAAAATTCATGTACTTGGTTGAAAAGAAACGTTTTTTGTTGAAAATTCATGTTTTAGGTTTCAAAAATTAAACTGTTTTGCAGAAAATTCGTCTCTTTTGGGAAATATTTAATCTTTTTTCGTTAAAAATACAACTCGCTAAAATTTAAACAGTTTTGGTTTAGGGTTCAACTATTTTGTTGCATTTTTTTTTTATGTATTCAACTGTTTTTTATTAAAAATAAAAATCTTTTTTGATTGAAATATCAACTATTACATTGTTCGTTGAGAATTAATCTTTTTTGTTTGAAACTTGAACTGTTTGGTTGAAGATTAACTTTTTTGTTGAAATTCTCATCTGACATCTGAAATTCTCAAAATTCTTTTTAAATTTTCTTGTGAATCTTAGGAAAGTTATATTTATATAACCTTAATCATAATAATAATAATTATACAAATAAACCTAAGAAAATAGTTATTTGAAATTTTTGTTTCGTATTAAAAATTATTTCTCCCTTCAAATTGAAAAACCACTCGCGCGATTGACGATGCTAGTTTTAATAAAAAGCAATACTAAAGAAAATGGTTTTTATATTCAAGATTTCAAGTCACTTAACTCTTGGCGTTTAATCATTGCTGGTCAAAAAATAATTTCTAGAATCTAACTAGATTCTTAATGGAATGAAATCCAATTACCCAAATTGAGTTTAAGTAATAAAAGTGATTTGATTTTTTATTTAATTTTTATATTTTAATAGATTTGCTATTAATAATAAAATATTTTTCAATAATAATTTAATAATTATGTTTTTATATAAATTTTCATTAATAAATAGAATAATATTAATTATTATTTATAAAAAATTCGAATAAGTTTAAAAGAAATTTAGAAGTTTTAAACTTTTCAACAAATTTAAAATAAAATGTAGATTTTGGAAGATTTCGAACAAAAAATGTAGAAGTTTTTGCTTGAAGAATTTTGAAAGTTTTCAAGAGAATAAAAAAAATCCTTAAGATTTCTGGGAAATTTGTTAATGATTTCTATTTTAAACAATTTAGTTTTAAAAAATATATCGAAACCTGGAAGATTTTGAAACTTTTTAATTTTGAAGAATTTCTGCAAAATTTTATTAAATTTGTAATTAAATTAAATTTTACTAATGGAATGAAATCCAATTACCCAAATTGAGTTTAAGTAATAGAAATATAATAACTATTTAATTACCAGTCTCGTTTTGTTGACAGGGGGTTGGCTTTTTTCCGCCACCTCGAAAATAGAAAGTACGAAGACTTTAGGATTCGGTTTGAAGAGGACGGCTTGGTCCTTTCTTCGAATCATTTCCAAAAATTTGGCAGGCAGATTTGGGCTGGGATAAAGTTCGATATCGCTCGCAAGCACGTAACGAGTTGCTGCCGATTCCCGAGCGACATTTCGACCCAAATTTACTGGATATAAAAGTTTCCTTTCGCTTTTGTACATTTTGGAAACAGACACGTTAACCCATGGTGGTGGTAAAGAACAGTTGTAACGTTCTGACATAACCTTGTCGCTTGATGGAATCTAGAATATAAAAAAACAAATAAAATTAGTATAAGATTCAGATTTCAAAATTCGCAATCATTAACTTTATTGGAAGATATTAGCAACATAAAAATTACAGGCCTCACAGTCACTATGGGATAAAATATAGGGACCAAAGGGTACTTTTTGTCACAGACATAGGGTACTTTTTCGCGCTCAAAGGGTGACAAATTCAGGATAAATGCATAAGACTTAAAAACAATTTAAGTTACATTCAAAAAATAAAAATTCCATTGATTTCCGTAAAATTGGAATGAATTTAGAGTAATTTAAGGGAAACGAGAAGAATTCGAGGAAATTTATAAAAATTAAAAATGAATTTGAAAAAATGCAAATGAATTGAATACAATTTAAAGATATGAAAAAAACTTCATTGAATTCAGTAACTTTGAAATGAGCTTAGAAAAATCTTGAAAATGCCTGTGAATCTTTTAAAATATCCTAAAATAGTTGAAATCCCATTAAATTACTGAAATCAATTAAAAATTTCTTTGTAATCTTTTAAAATAGCCTAAAATATTTCATATACTTTAAAATCTTTTGACATATTTCAAAGTTCTTGAAAATGCCAAGGAAATTGAAAAAATACCCTTTAAAATATTTTTAATCATTTGATCATTTTATCAAATGATCTTCAGGACCAATTAAATAAAAACTTTTTAAAATTAAAAAAATCCATTGAATTAAGCAAAATTGAGTAAATTTGGAATAATTCAAGTGAATTAAAAAAATTCCAAAGAATTTAAAAGAATTCAGGATAAATTAATAAGAATTCAGTGTGAATTAAAAAAAAATAATTTCAAATCTCTTCAAATATTTCAAACCCTACAAAATAACTCACTTTTCTTGAATACATTCTTTAAAATCCACTAAAATGTTATTAAATCCCGTGAAATTCTACGAAATCTAGCGATATTTCTTGAAATCCTGGAACATTTATTGAAATACCTGGAGAGCTTTGAAAAACCCTGACAATCATTGAAAACCTCGAAAACCTGATAAAATCCTGTGAAATATTTTCAAATATCTTACAACCTTACAGGTCCTATAAAATCGTTCCGTATCTTCAAAAATTCTAGAAAATTCTTTATCCTAAAATATTTCAAACGTTTTGACATCCCTTCAAATTATTGAATGAGAAATGGGTAATTTTTCAGGAAAAGGGGGAAAAATAGGGGTAATGATTTTTTAATGATTTCTGTCATTAAAGAAATTATTTTATTCCACTGAATAAACTTAGGTCGTTGAATTTTATTCACGGCGATATAAAAAAAGCTTGATTAAATCAAAAAAATGTTTAAATAAACCATTTTTATATGTTTTAAATCGTTCTGATAATCAAGAATATTTCCTTCTCTAAAAATTCCTTCATTAATAATTAAAACGTGATACTTATAAGTATAATAATTAAATATTTCTGCCCAAGATTTGTTATTTCTTCCTTACTATAAATTATACTTTGAATATAAATTGGAAACCACACTCTTCAATGCCCTTAAACACAAGTTAAAAATAGTTCGAGTTTCAGTGATTATAATATTTTATACTAGCAGTAAACACGAGCAGTGAACTTACGCGTGTTCATGCCCGTCGATTTTCATTTTATAAAATAAAAAATAATTTTATTCATAATAACAAATTTTTGAATATTAAGAGTTCTACAAATTTTTGAAAACGACATCTCTTGAAATTCTTTGAAATAACTTTAAATGTTTAGAAACTTGTCGAAAAAAAGTTATCTAGAAATCATTTGAAATTCCTTGGGTGTAAATTAAATTAAAATTATTAATTAAATTTATCTTTAAAAAAAAACTATTTGAATGAAATTCATGTACGCGTTTAAGTCCATGAATTTTTATTTTCCAATATTAAAATCTAAACCATTTAAAAATCCATACTATCAAATTTTTAAATATTAAGAGTTCTTAAAACACATTTTTGAAATGAGTTGAATAATTTAAAAAATGATTAAATATAATTAGTATCTGTTGAAAATTTTTAATCTTTGCATGGCTGCTAATATTTTTACGTATCTGGAGAGCTTAACTTTTTCGATAAATATTGTAAGTCACATCTTGTTAAATTTTAAATAGTGATATTTTTAAAATATTCAATAACATTTTTTTTCATATTTGAAAAAATTACATGTACAATTGATAATTCAGAAATGATTGAATTTAAAACTAGAAATTTTCTAATATCACAAAATTAAAACTGTTTAATTTCAAACGTTATTAATTTGATATTGTCTAAGCACTAAAAACAGTATCTATTAATTATTGTTTAATGTTTGAAGTAAACATTAATTAAATATTATATGAAATATATTTAAGGAAAAAATATTTAACATCAACTAAAATTGCGCTTAAATTGCCCGAACTATTAAAGACTGGTTTTTGGTAGTGTTTGAAAATTTTAAAAATGCTAGAACTTATGAAATTTGTGTCCAATCGAAAAAGATCATTAAAAGAACAGTTGTAAATCTTGTAATTCATATTTGAATTTTAGAATAATCGGATAATTTCATGGGGTTAATTTTTAAATATATTTAATACATATCTAATACTGAATATTTCGATTAGACTGCTTAATCTGTTAGCAAAAAACGATTTTTGCTACTTTAAATTAGGATCGTGAAATTAAATCGCTTAAAATTATTTTTTCATCATACCTGAATCGTAAATTCGACCGAAAATTGGACCCGCTCCACATGCATCGAAAGTCGAATTTTCGATTACCGGTATGATGAAAAATTGTATGCATGACTCGGGTCGAGGCAACGATTTCACTCGTCACGCAATATACTATTTCTATTTAGTAGAGTATATTAGGTTCCATCATATAATTGGAAACTAGTTAAAATCACGATTACAATTGAAAATCATAAAATTGACATGTTTCAGCAATTGTTCAATTTTAGAGATTTAAATTTGAACTTGTCTAATTATAGAAAATTTAATGATATATTATTCGATTTGAAACATTTACAAGGTAAAATATCTAATTTTTACACGCTTCTGATTTGAAGCTGTTTAATGTAACCGTTTTAAAAACTGTACACAAATATTGCAATGAATATTTTCTACTTACATCTCTTCATGCAAAATAAAAAACCATACAGAAATCAATTGAAAAATAAAATTCTTTCTCCAGATCAAAACTATTTGGTTTTAATTCATAGAAAATCGAGTTTGCCTTTCATTATTCCTAACAATTTTTTTTTAATTTTAGCACTTTTTACACTATTTCAACTACCTTTAAACAATTCTAAGGTCAAGTAATAATTTTTATAATATGTCTAACATAATGTCAATCGTTATTCAAATTTAAACTAAAGAATCTCCAATGTGGACAGACTGACCATCATACTTTAATGTCACTGAAACTCGCAACGTTTATCAACGAAAGTATAAATTTTTTGATAATTACTCAAATCAATTTTTTGTTCTTCAATTATTGCAAAAATTATGCCATATATAATCTTAAATAGCATTAACTCATTATATTGCCATATTCATTATTTTAATGAAATAAGCTATACTTGATATTTGGAAAAAATTATAACTTTCCTCTAAACGTTCAGTTCAAGAATTTTATTTGACTAATTACTTTACTTGATGTGGACAATACCAGAAAAAGTTTCATCCCAATATCCTCATCGAAAGACTGTGATTTGCCCATCCATATCTCAAGTCTATACGGAAAAAGACGAAAAAACTTGTAACTTTCCTCTAGACGCCCGATTCTTAAATTTTCTTTTATTAATTACTTTTACTCAATGTCCAAAAACACAAGAAAAAGTTTTATCTCAATATCCTTATCGGAAGATTGTGTTTTATCCATGCACGTACTTTGAAATATAAATGAAAAAGTTCGGAAAAAATTATAACTTTCTTCTAAACGTTCGGTTTTCAAATATTCTTTCACTTAGCACTTGTATTTGATAACAGATGACACCAGAAAAATATTAATCTCAATATTCTTATCAGAAGATTGTGTTTTAGCCACCCACGCACTTTTTCGTACATTTCAGAGGGTGTGTCGGGATAAAACGCAGTCTTCCGATAAGGATCTCGGGATGAATCTTTTTTCGGTATTGTCCGACATCAAATACAAATAATGAATTAAAGAAAATCCAAATACTGAGTACTTCGAGGAAAGTTATTATTTCTTCCGAATTCTCATGTACATTTCATAGTGCGTGGGTGGATAAAGCGCAGTCTTCAGGTTAATGTATTGGAATAAAACTGTTTCTTGTGTTATGGGCATTGAGTAAAAGTAATTAGTGAAAGAAAATTCGAGAACCGGACATTTAGAGGAAAGTTAGAATTTCTCAGATTTTTTGCGTATAAAGTTTAGAGTGCATGGGTGGACAAAATGCAGTCTTCCGATAAGGATATTGTTATAATTTTTTCCGAATTTTCGTATACGTTCCGGAGTGCGTAAGTAGGTCAAATGCGTAATCTTCCAAAAATGATATGGGGATAAATCTCTTTTTGATGCTGCCTAACATAAAATAAAAGTAATTAATTAAAGAAAATCCGATTACCGAGCGTTTAGTGGACAGTTCCAATTTTTTCTGAATATCAAATATAGCTTATTTCATTAAAATAATAAAAAATGGCGTTATAGTGAGTTATTATCATTTAAAAGCATATAATACATTATTTTTACGACAACTGAACAACAACAAAAATGATTTGAGATGTATTATAGTCAGTGGTGTAGCAGAGGCCCGGCGGGGCCTGGCACAGCCAGGGTATTTGCTTTCGAGGCCTGGCGGTGCCAAGCCACTTTCTTGTCACACAGACAGTTTTTCCAGTTATGGGCCATCCATAAACTACGTTCTCAATTTTGGGTTTTTACCCCCCCCCCCCCCTCCTCCCACGACAGTAACGTAACCGTTGGCTAAACACGGATTTTACATTTATAAATTCTTTTAAATAAAAGAAATGCAGGTAACATATTGAATTCAATACGAAAAACTTTAAATTCCTAAGATTTCCAGCCGAAATATATTACATTTTCAACAAAATAGTTTAATATTCAACTAAAAAAGATTTGCTATCCGAAGAGATGAATTTTCAACAAAAAAAGACGAATTTTCAAAAAACAAAAAAAAATGATTTTCAACCAAACAGTTGCATTAACAACCAAATAGATGAACTTCCCAGTAAAAGAGGCGAGTTTTCGAAAACAAATAGTTAAAGATTTGGAAGTGTCTACGAGTCTACGTGTACCGAAATTTCGGTACAAATATGGGTGTGTCTACACACCTGAAAAAGGAGTTATTCGTAACAAAATTTCGGTACAAGTAACCCCCTTTCCAGCTCACCCTATTCGTACCGAAAAAATCCGGCTATTTGTACCGAAATTTCGTTACATGTAGCCACGGCCTAAAGATTTAAACAAATAGTAAAATTATCAAGCCAAAAAGACGAATTTTTTTGAAGCCAGTTGAAATTCTAAAAAAAAAGTTACTTTTCAACCAAGAAAAATAAATTTTTGACCAAGAAAGATGACTTTTTTTACCATAAAAGATGAATTTTTAATCCAAAAAGATGCATTTTTTACAACATAGTTGAATTTTTGATAAAAAATGATGACTTCAACAAAATAGTTAAATTTTCCAAAAATACTTGGATTTTCAACAAAATAGTTGAATTTCTAACCAAATAGTTGAATTTTCAGCATAGAAAGATGAATTTTTAATCAAATGGTTAAATTATCAAACAAACAAAATTAAAATTCAATCAAAAAGTTCATTTTCAAACAAAAATTTGAATTTTCAACAAATAAGATTAATTTTCTACCCAAGAAGACGACTTTTCAACAAAATACAAGAATTTTCTACCAAATAGTTGAATTTTTAACTTACACAATACAATACAATGGAATCGTTAAATTTTCAAATAAAAACTCTGACAAAAAAATAACTTTGAACAAAAAAAAAAAAGAATTTCCAACTTATCTTATATACAGGATAAAGTTTTAACCAAACATAGAATAGTTCAATTTTCAGATAAAAATAATAATTTGTAACAAAAAAAAAATTAATTTTCAATAAGGTTGTTAAATTTTCAACCAAAAAGATGAATTATCTACAAAAAAGTTGAATTTTCCACCCAAATAGTTTAATTTTCAACCAAAAAGTTTCATTTTTAACCAAATAGTTTAATTTTCTACCAAATTGTTGAATTTTCGAGCCAAAAAGATGAATTTTTTACAAAACAGTAAAATGTTTAATATAAAATTTAATTTAAAAGCAAAAAGTTGAATTTTCAACTATAATTATAAAACATTAATAAAAAAATATTTTTTTTTTACAAAATAGTTCAATCTTAAGTCAAATAATCGAATTTTCAACCAAAAAAGATGAATTCTCAACGAAGCATGTAACAGCTGATATTTCAATCAAACAATAAGATTTTTAACCAAGAAGGATACATTTTGAACCAAGATTACATTTCTACCAAAAAATACGAATTTTCAACAAAATACATGGATTTTCAACCAAAAAATTGAACTATTAACTAAAAAGACAAACTTATAGCCAAACAGTTAAATTTTTAACTGCAAAAGATCAATTTTAAACCAAAAATGGAATAGTTTAATTGTCAGTTTAAAAGATTTATTTTCAAGCAAACATGAAATGCATTTTCATCAAAAT
The DNA here is from genome assembly GCA_932195095.1 of Andricus curvator. Lineage (NCBI taxonomy): Eukaryota > Metazoa > Arthropoda > Insecta > Hymenoptera > Cynipidae > Andricus > Andricus curvator. The sequence goes on from CAKNYM010052571.1 coordinate 430,847, forward strand.
AGTTAAATTTTCAACCAAAGAGATGAACCTTCAACTAAAAAAATGAATTTTTAAGATAATAATAGAATTTTTAACCAAATGACATGAATTCTGAGCCAAAAATATTATAGTAGCCTTGTCAATAAAAAAATGAACTTTTACCCAAAAATATAGTTGGATTTTCTTATTGGGTTTAAGTTTTAAGTGTTATCTAAGTTCGTAAAGTTATTTCCACCTATACCCCCCCACCCTGGGGGGGCGGCTGTGTTTTTAGGCCCCCCCCCCCCCTCTTAATACTGGTAACGTAGTTTATGGAAAGTACAGCCAGGCCACTTATTCTTTTAGAACTACACCACTGATTATAGTTGATTTCAAAAATATTTAATTTGTATATATTCAGCGAAAAAATATTTTAGCTTTAAAGTTTTTTGAAATTCCTAAATAGATTAGTTTGAAATTAGTCAAATTTAAAAAAATTAATTATAATGGATAATTATGTAAGTTGAAAAAAACTTTCACTATTCGCGGTAGCATATTCTAGTTTTGAATAGAATAATTTTGTAGATGTAAAGCGAACAACTTCATTACTTTCATTAACAACTTCAAATATCGTACATTTAAAGAGAAAAGGGAAATTTTTTCGAGAATAGGCGAAAAAGGGGAAAGTCAGGGGTATAAGGGAAAGACAGTGAACTCTGTGAGAATGTGAAAATGCAAATATCTGAAAAATAAATATTTCAAGTTAAAAGGCTAAATAGATACGTTATTACTGAAATAATTGACCCGAGGGCTTGATAGACGCTACATCGATATGAAAGCTTCTCTTTATTTATGAAATCCAATTAGCGATTGCATAATAAGTGGATGACACATCCACTGTCAGATCGACTACCTGATGATGAAGTACGCTAAGGTGTGCTTAGGTAATCGTTATTATTACAATATATATACATTAATGGTGTTAAATTGGGGTCAGGGAAAAATGACCGAAGAAGCTGACACGGATTCTCGGATTTACCTTTTCCGTGTTCATATTGTTCACGACCGGCGTCATAAAACCTAAATTTACGATCGTTAAAATCTACTGTAGAAGAAATAACTGGGAAGTTAATTATAAATTGTTGTGAAATACCATCTCGTCCTTTTTAAACCAGTCGAATTACATTAAAGTATCTACAACTTCTTACTTTCATTTGCGCATTCCAATGGGTATTTACATTTTTCTACTTTTATATGAGATTTCCATCTAACGGTAATAACAAGATTAAATGCAGATTTTAGAAGGAAATCAAGTCATTTATTAAGAACAGGGTTGTGCGTTTGATATCAGTCTTAAACCGATGATTTCTAACTAGTTTTTCGAGATGGTATTAAAAATAGAAATGTAATTAATATAGGAAGATATAACCTGTTTCAATGAACTTTTTTCCGAGTTATTTTTATAAATAAAGAATTCTTTTTAATGAACAGAATTTAAAGTGGTAAATTGAATCAACATTGGATGAGGCTGGTTGTCTCTTGCGAGTTTATCAAAAGAAAAGGTCTTAATTCCCATTTTCCAGAGGAAACTTTTATGCTCGCTTTTATTTTCCTTAATTTAAAGTCTTAAATTGAAAAAGCTTTGCAAAATAAAATGATGTCTCCAATAGTGTTCTGTGTTCTAACAATAAAAAATATATTAGATTTAATGCTTTCACGATGATTCATTATGATAAATTAAAATTTTAAAGCTTCTTCGGGTTTCAATCGTGTGCGAAACTATGAATGTTGCCTATCCGTTTTGTGAACACGTGAGTTTCGCACACGATTGAAACCCGAAAAAGCTTTAAAATTTTAAATATATTAATCTATTATCTATTATGTTATATCTCAGTGAATGGTAATTTGATTCCTTGATTAGAAATTATTTCAAGCCATTCCTATTGCTTCAAAATTGAAAAAATGATGGCTAAAAGCTATAGCCTTTATCTGAGAATGAAAAATGTATATAGTTCTCTTCCAAAATCAATACTCAAAAAAAGAATAGTTCAAATTATTACACATTAAAATAATTGGCATTATATGATTTCAAGTAAAAATTTTCTGAATTTAACACACCATTCTAAAATTTAGATAATCAGGTCTTAAATTTGGACCAATTTTGCTAAATTCCAGAAACATTTTTCTGAATTTAAGATAACTGAACTAAAAAAACACGTTTAAAATTAAATATTTTGAAAGCGAAGTCTTGCATATTTTTAGATAAGTTTTCAAGAAAACTTCGGTTCTTATTCAACTTTATAAACGTATTCTTGATTCAAATCTTAGAAGGACAAACATCTTAATGAGAAAGTAGATTTCATTTCGATTTCAAATGAATTAAATTACAAATAATAGAAGAATTTTAATAAATCATTTTTTATTTTTGTAGGGAAAACATTCTCTATAACCCCACTGTTTTCAATTTTGAAAGCATTTTTTTCATGCCTGAAATCTTTAAAACGATTTTTTTTAAAGAAAAAATTGTCTGAATACATAACTATACATGCAGATTATTTACTTATTTTCAAAATTCGAAACATTAGAGTTTTAGGGAATTTCCCCCTTGAAAAAATGAGCCAGATTGATTAAAATTCAATCATTTTAAACACATTTGAAAGAAGCGACAGTAAGAAAAAATTCAATTACACAAATTATTGTTAAAATAATTTTTTTTCGTGAGTTTTAAACTTTTTTGATCATGAGAAATGTTTTTTCTTTCACTTAATATTACTGATAGTATAATTGCAAATCTTAAAATTATACAAAACTTTTTTTCTAGAGGCCTGATTTTTGGCACGGCAACTACCAGAGTTTTATTCAAATCCTAAATAGTTTAGTTTGGAATTGGTCAAATAAAAATTTGTAAATTTTTTATTGGTAACATTTAAGAAAAATTATACTTCTCAAAACTCCTATACATATTTAAAATTCAAGTCGCTCAATTTTGAACGTTTGTCTTTAAAATGATCAAAATAGAACATTTAAACTTTGCAGTTGATCAACTTGGAATATTCAATTTTATGATTATTTAACTTTGTACATTTCAATGAAAGTGTTCACCTTCTGATACTTTTTTAAAAATTACTATATATTTTGTAACTGTTCCAATTTTATATTGTATCAGTCTTAAAATGTTCAAAAAATGTTAAATTATACAGATGCATTTTCTTATTTTCATAGCTGTAACAATAAAATTAATTTTAATTATGAAAATTAATAAATAAAATGTTGAATTAATATTTTAAAAAGTGTAATCAATTATAAGAGATAATTCTGTAAGTAACAACAAGATTTAAATTTCACTACAAACGTTAGCATATTCTAATTATGAATGGAATAATTTTGTAGATATAAAATGAATAATGGTTCTTATAGTTCTTATGTACATTTACTAATTTCATAAAATTTCCCACACAATTCAAACATTGTATTTTCAAATATTTCACATTTAAAGAGAAAGATAATTTTTTTTGCTTGTAAGTTCAACTATTTGGTTGCTAAGGCAATGTTGTTAATTACAATTTTGTTGCTGTTGTTAAAAATTCGTCTTTTTGGGTTGAAAATGTTTATATTTCGTTGAAAATCCAAAAGCCAAAATTAATTTTCTTTAAGAGAATTTGTTTTGCGCCAGGTAATTTTTCGGACGGTGGAGGGTAACATAAAACTACGGGCGTCAACAAGGGGGGGGGGGTGTAAAAATAACCCTAAATTGGTAACGTAGCTTTACAGACTACAACAGACTACAGACAGACTGATAGGCACTTTCGTAAAAATCTTTTTTTCTGACTCAGGGGGTCTGAAACCATGGAGATTTGATGACTTGAGACCCGATGAAGAGAAATTTGACATAAAACTAATACCTGTCAAACGGGATAATTTCAGGATAAATTCGAACATACCTAAATTGACAGTTTAAATTACTTAAGGGGGTTTTAATCAGAATCTAGAACCAGTAAAAGCTTTAATAAAGGCTTAACTGGTTCTAGGTTCTGGTTAAAACCCCCTTAAGTAATTTAAACTATCAACTTAGGAATGTCCGAATTTACCCCACATGTCTGAAATTACTTCGTTTGGCGGTACCTTCTTATTGGAATGATAATGTAAAAAATGGGTCAATGTTTGAAACTAACCGATTTGGGCACATGTTTGCTGCTGAAGTAGATGTGGAAGGTAACCAACTGGGCGATCAAAGGGCTTCCGCAATTTCGTGCGTATTTAATTGCCTCCAGAGTTGGTGGAAAGTCGGTACCGGGTGCGTGAAGGGCGATCGATATCGGTGCTCTCCATCGATCAAGCAAGGGTTCCAGATTATCAAGGAAGGTGTAATCAGCGTGCGTCGTATAAGTGATACTTTCCCAGCAATGCACGTACATACTCATTGGCACGTAATTATAGAGAACCCAATAGTCACCCCGTTGAGCTTTCCTGGGTTCCACTGACTTCTCATGGCAGGGAATCGCATCCTGAAGCTTTAATGAAGATCGGGCAATCAACTGAACCTGTACAAAAATTAAATGATAGATTAGTACTTCTGAACTGAATATGAAAAAAGGAAATACTGAGCTTCCAACGTATCCATATTTTATTACATACATTTCCCACAATAGCTGCTTCCAATTTTCATGCTAATTTAAAGAATGTAATGTTGATATTTAATCTCGTCATAGGAATGATCATTTATATATTTAATATATAAAAAATCCAAAGTTTTAATTTGAGGATGATATTTAGGAAGGGGATTCTCCTAGTTCGAGTTCTTAAAACAGTTTACCAATCTTAATTTCCCACTGCCATAAAATCTAATCTGAAGCTCACTCAGTTAATTAAGTTCTCAGCAGCTGATCGATCAACACTTTTTAGTACTCGATCAATTTTTATGGAAATGCTGACATCTTAATTAGTTTTGCAATTCGAGTCTATCAGCAGGGTGGCCGCAAAACTTTGATTTTAAAAATTCCCTGGTTTTTCCGTGACTAATTTTTCATTTTCCCTGATCATTAATATTTAAAGACAAAAATTCTAATCTTGTAACATTTTTTAGACAGAATCTTTTATAAATAGAATAAAAGCAATTTTAAGTTTAAATTTATAAATGTTTAATTGATTATTCTCAGGGCTGCCACAGACTAATTTACTTAAAAAATGTGAAAAAGTGACAAAAAGTGACAAATTTCAAACAAAAAAGTGTAAAATGTGCACTAATAATGTAACTAATATTATTTTGAATTTAAAACAATTCACAAGAATTCGATTCAAAAGACTTCAAAAAATTCAAGTTAAATTGAACAGAATTTAAATGACTTGGAGACAAATAATAAATTCCAAAAAATGTCATTGATTGCAGTAAAATTGGACGGAATTTAGAGAAATTTAAGGGAAATGAACAGAAATTGATGAAATTCATAAAATTTAAAGTGAACTGAAAACAATTTAAAACTATGCAAAAATTGATTTAATTCATTAAGATTGAATTGAGTTTAAAAAAATGCAAGGGAATTCGGAAGGATTTGATGAAATGTCTCAGAATTTAAGGTGAGTTAACAAAAATTCTGGATAGAATTGAGTGAATTCAAAAAATTTCAAGAGAATTCAAACAAATTTAATAGAATTCAGTATAAACTATTAAGGATTCAGGGTAAATTCCAAATGAATTCAAATGTATACCATTAAACCATTTCCCTTTCAGGGTAGGCGTGACACTACCCGATTCGGGTAGTGTTTCTAGGTTTTTCTTGTAGTTATAAATAACTACAAGTGTGGGCTCACCACACCCACGATGTGCCAACAGCACTCATGTCAGTATTCTTGAATGGTCACCCATCCAAGTACTAACCGCGTCCAACGCTGCTTAACTTCAGTGATCTGACGAGAACTGGGTTTTTCAGTGTGGTATGGCCGTATAATAATAATAAATTGCAAAAAATATTTCAAAATCTCCTCAAATCTTTGAAATCCTACAAAATTCCTCACTTCTTGTGAATAAATCTGAAATTTGATAAAATCCATTGGAATCCTTTAAAATACCTTAAAACCTTATGGGTCCTGTAATATGGTTTCAAATCTTCCGAAATTCTCAGAAATTCATTATAACCGCATACCATTTTTTTCAAATCCCTTAAAATCATTAAAATCGTTGGACTTCCCTTGAAATTTTTATAATCTATTGAAAATGCCTTGGAATATTTTAAAATACTATAAAATATTTAAAATTCTTTAAAATGCCTTGATATGTTTTAAAATTCTTAAAAATGTATTTAAATACTTAGAAATACCCTAAAATCTTTAAAATCCCTTCAAATTATTGAAATTAATGGAAAATTCTTTGGAATCTTTTAAAATATCCGAAACCCTTTAAAATTCTTTAAAATCATTAGTAATAGCTTGAAATATAAAAAAATCTTTCCATTAAAATAATGATAAAATCCCGTGAAATTCTTTAAAATACCATGACATTTTTTTCAATCGCTTCAAATCCTTTGCAATCTTTTAAAATACCTCGAAACTTTTTGAAGCTCTTTAAAATGTCTTGAAAGTTTTAAAAATACCATAAGATCTTTAAAATCTTTTGGAATACTTTTAAATTATTAAAATCTATTAAAAATTCATAGCAAACTTTTAAAAATATCCTGAAATATTTATAATCCTTTGAAATCTTTTGAAACTTTTTAAAGCTCTGTGAAATTCCTTCAAATTTTTCAAAATACCCTAAAATCTTTAAAATCTTCTGGAATCTTTTCAAATTATTTAAATCTATTAAAAATTCCTTTGAATCTTCGTAAAAATCCTACAATATTTGAAATCCTTTGAAATCTGTTGGAACCCCTTAAAGCTCTTGAAGACCCTGGTATCAAGTTTTTTCAATATCTACTCTATTTGTCCCAGTCTATAAGAAATAGAATATAACCAAATAATTACATACCGTTTTATTCTGTTGATTCTTCAGAGCCTCGCCAACTTTCATAACATTCCCTCCTTTCAAAGTCTCATTCTTTTTCCCCGAAGACTTTTTCGGGTCCTTCAAGCTCGGAGCTTTCTCTAAATTGGACGCCTTGTTTGCGATTATTTTCGCCTGCTTGATTTTAGCAGAAGTTGTCGAAGAAGACGAGGAAACGGAGGCGACGGAAGACGAGGAAGATGAGGCCATTTTGGTCCCGTTGATCCTGTGATCAGTGGCGGCTCCATTTCCGAAGACCGATTCGGCCTGAACCTGGGACGTACCCAAATTCGGGGACTCTTCGACCCAGGGTCCCGATGATGATCCAAAATGGGCACAAACGTAGAGGAAGACGCAAACGTTCAGGACCAGCGAGAGGCGCAAGGCCCAGTTTCGACGACTGATTCCGCCGATCATATCACCATTTGATTTCATGCGCCTGCAACGCTTAGACCTTGATGCTTCCTGAAAATGTTTCCTATCACCTCAGCGCTTTTTTCTCTTCTTCCTCCACCTCCACCACCGCCAGTTCTTCGCAGCGGGAGCGGGATCGTCTCTCTCAGCGGATTGTTCCACGACGTGAGCTCCCACCTTCCTCTTCGGTAGCCTCTCTTCCTGCAACTCGCCGGTACCGGTACCGGTACCGACGCCGCTACCGGAGCTTTTGATATACCCGACGCCACCTCCAGATTTCTATTTACACCCCTCGCTGTTTCTTGATTGAGAGCCTCGATCACGAGTCGATCATCTTCCGGATCGAGGCTCCACAGCCTCGATTTCCTCCTCGTGGTCGCCTCCTGAAACAAACAAGTTTGATTAGTCAAAATTGTGATTATTGCTAGGTTTCGCGTTTCGAACCTGGAACGAAATCACCCGTTTAATTAAGCGATCAGTCTACTTTTTCAACTTCGAAAAATCGATTTTTTTTATGGTAGCCATGATTTCTTCAAAACCAGTGAACCGATACTTATGAAATTTGAACCTAATATTCTACACATGAATAGCTTCAGCATGACCTACGACCTCGTTAAAATTTGAATTTTTACTATTTTTGTGTGCCAAAAACAGTGAAAAATACCTCGTTTTTTTTTGTTTTCTGTTGTTTTGTCCGCCACTTTGTTATTTACTGATGAATATTAATATGCATAGGTCATGCCAAAGCCACAATCATACTGAATCTGAAAATCTTTGTTTTTTTTTTGTTTCCGATAAGCCGTTATCGAGTTATCATGGCTACCATCGACCTACCTACTTTTTGAGGAGTTAAGTTCAGCTGCGGTTTTTGTACATAAAAATTGAATAAAGTAAATAAAAAATTTTTTTTATGTATTTTAAGACTTTATTTATCAAACCTAACAAGTTTTATAACAACATTTTTTATAACACGCTTATAAAAAATTGCCAAATATCGAATTTTTTTAGAAGTAGACTGATCCCTTAAATAGAGATTGAACCATCAGAACTGATATTTTATACAAGACTAAATCCATTTCAAATCAGGCAAGTTCTATTCTCGGATGGTTCAAAAATGCATTGCAATTTTTTTTCGTGCTGGAGGGCAAAGATCCTGCGGGCACTCAAAATTGCCCATTTATTTTAAATAGGGAAAAATTACTTTTTGGGGGTTTTGGAATATCTTTTGTGGGTATGGGAAAATGTTAAGGAAAAGTTATAGGACTTGTAGAAGACTTTCAAGGTGCTACCCAATAGATGATTTTAAATTCCTGGTCATTTCCAGAATTTCTCCGGGTCCATTGTTAATTTTTTCCGGTGAATTTCAAAAAGTTGAAAAAATTTGAATGATTTCAAACGACTTTAAGATTTCAAGAGATTTCTGATCATTTAGAATTGAAACATCAGATAATTCTTGGTCATAAAAAGTACCATTCTGATTTCGAACAGAGAATTTTATAAAAGCATTATAATGCGGAATTTGAACAGGCATTTTTTTAAATTCCCTTCTTCTAATTAGAATTAAAATTATCTTACGAAATTCCCGTTCCATGTCGAAAATTCGCGGTTCCAAATCAAATAATAATTCTTTATGTCAATTCCCTGTTGAAAAGTCAAAATTATCTTTCTTTCCCATAACATTTTCATAGACCCACAGAAGTTATTCTAAAAACCCCACAAAAACATCACAAAAAGAAGTGATTTTGAACCACCTCATTCTGTACTTAAGTTGTATAATCTTTCAGCGACAAAATATTAAGTTGTTTTTGAGAGGAAATTAGGCAACAGGTACATTTCCGAGTTGAAAAAAAAATTCTACGAAGTTACGAGTATTCTAATGGCGGCGATTTGTTTGAAAATATAAAAAGTCGATTTTTCACAAAAAACTTATGCTTACATTATACATATATTTTTTCACAAAATCGAATTTTCACCCTTTTCTTGGAAACAACGGAAGATACAAAAAAAGTTAAGATAAATGTTCGCACATTCATCGAAAATTTCCATAAAAAATACCTCCTGCTCTTTTGTGATATGTTGCATCCTTTACAAGAAAAATTAGAAAATTATATTTTCAGGAAAAAAAAACGTTCCCGGCCTCAAAAATATTTTAGCCCGCACACTTATAAAAGAGTAATATTTAAATACTCGCAGCTTCGTGTAAATTTTTTTCTCTCAAATCGGAAAAATATGTCGCTGACAGATTCTTCGACTTGAAGCCTGATTAGTGATTTGAAATGAATTCAGTCGCAGGAACTAATATTTCTTCATTTCGTTGTTAATCTTATTTATTTTTATAGATGACACAGGCCTGCACGTGGTTTATGTGGTAACAAAGGAGTGGTTTCCTGTGTAATTTTGTGCGTTCAATTATTGATCTTACCTCCAAATTTCTCTATCACGTCAGGTTTTCAAGATAACTAAGTTTGAATACCCCAAAAATGGCGATTTCGGCCATGTTTAACTATTTATTGCTAACAAAGCAATTTTTTATAACAATTTGGTCAACACAGGAAACCACTCTTCTTCCCCAGGAACTAGAACAAAATTAAATTGGAAATTTTATTTAAATAAAAAGATCATGTTCACTGTGCAGACAATTTAATCAGTAAGACATATTTTAGAAATTAGATTCTGCGATGGTAGACTTTTCCCTTCATTTGATCAAATATGAAATGTTATTACAGAAACTAGATAATAATTTCAGAGTGTCAGTATATCGCTTCAAGACATAATTATAATGTATTTTTATCATTCAAGGTGGTAATTTTAAAAGAATGATTTAACTATAAGGAAGAAATCATTTGTTTCTGATTATGTCCAAAGTGGAAGGTAATTCCAGTTTTATACCTTTTTCAAGCAATTTTGCTTCAAATATATTTATTTTTGCATGTTTCTTTTTCTAAAAATAACGTATACGATTATGTTCAGCTCACAAGACCGGTCCTTGCCTTTTCGTTCTCAATTAATTTAAGTCTCTTTTTGATTATTTTTTCTTTAGATTATTCGTCCAGTTTTCCTTGTAATTCAAATAGTGACTCATGTTCATGAACACAGTGTAATTTTCTCATATTATTTATGAGTGAAGAAAATTTAGATCGTTTGATTTTTATTAAAGTAATTTATGAAGCATTTCAAGTTTGAAAACGTTTTTATATTTTAGATCATAATTTAGAAAAATACTTGAAGAATCCAATTTATAACTAGAAAGACATTTTGAAGGGCTCCAGGTTTAAAGAATTTAAAGTTCTTAAATGAAAAATGATTTCAAAAATCATAAACAAGAAAATTTGAATGGACTGATTAAAAAAATTACTTAAATTATAAGCGTTCCAATTTAAAAGGTTTTTAAATACATTCGAAATAAAACATTGCAAACTTAAACCTACATTAAAAATGTTTTCAAATTTGAAAAATGTTCAAATTTTAAATGCTCTTAAATTGTTAAGATCGAATTTTTAAAAACCCTCGAATTTGAAAACATTACTAGAAACAAAAGTATTTTATTTAGAATACTCGTCAAAGCTTAAAGTAAATCCATTCTTTTTTAATTGAACGATTTAAGTGTAAAAAAAATCATTTAAAAAAACGCAAACATTTTTTAACCCCAGAAGTAAGCTTTTTAAAGAGGAAAAAATATAAACCTGAAAGTTATCGATAACTGAAAGAATATCATAATGTAATTCGAAAGTAAACTGGTAAATAATATCATGGTCCGATTGAATCATAAATATTGAAGCGACAGAAATTCCAAAACTCAACATCGACCGGAAACGGACGCAGGAAGTAAAGTCTGAATAGACTGATATCAAAAAACGCGGTCAAGCTGAAACTGCACACGTTAATTAAACCAACTCATACTTTCTCACTATAAATAGCTCTTCCCATTTCGAAAACCTATTTCCCTGCAATTATAATTGCCTCGCTTAAATTTTAGAATTATTACTAAAAAAACTCATCTAAAATTGTTAAAAAAAATCGACTTAAATATTTCTTAAATCGAATTTCACCCAACTGAATAAAACACCCACTCAATTGGTCAATTAAATTCCCCGATCAATTAATAAAGTAAAAGTTCTTTGCTTTCGAAACAAACAATCTGCATTACGGTGGGGCGAAAAAAAATACATTTTTTTTTAATTCCGAGGGAGCCCAAAAGTTATAGTTTGGTATCCAGATCTTTTACAAAAAGTTTCAGAAAGAAAAAAATATCTTATGTTTGCGCATCCATGATAAGGGTAAAAATAACGAATAATAGCGAATTTGTTGTTATTTTGGCACACAATGAATCTTTCAATAGATAAAAAGTGTTCTAAAGATTAGTTTCTTAAAACTTACAACTATAATTATTATAGATGTAAATACTTATTTTTAGAACCATTTTTATCTATTAAATAATTGATTTCGTACAAAAATAACTAAAAATCGCTATTATTCGTTATTTTCAGTTTTATTATAAATACGCGAACACAAGATATATATTTTTTTGTCTGTATAATTACAATAAAAGATTCTATAATAACGTTTTAAATACTTCAATATCGATATAATTTACAGATTAATATTAAATAATTTTTTTTCCCGTCATTCTGTAGAAAAATATTCATAAAAACAAAGTCTTTTTTACCATTTTTGAAATAACTAATACCCCAGAAATTATGCAACATTTTTGATGTGGCTTTAGCTTTACATTATTTACTAAATACACCCTTAAATTTGTTCATCTACTTTTCTAGATTTGACGAAAGAATTAACAGAAACTAAAAATATCTAAAACCTTTAGTAAAGAATTTAAATCTTCTAAATTGTTATTAACAATATAAAGTTAAGTGATTTGATAAAAGATTTGAAAAAATTGAACAATATCGTTTTTATTAAATTTTAATTAGTATTAATTATGATCGCAATCGTTCCTCAAAATTTTTTAAGTTAAATAATTCAATGATTAAATAATTGGAGATGTGTGGTGATAATTAAAATATGCTAGGACGAGTAGCGCGCCACAAGCTCTTGTAACATATTTTTTTATTTTGAACGCCTAGTTATCAAATTGAAATATATGCTTAAATTTTGACTTTTCAAGTACTATAAAGATAATTAATAATGATAACTTAAAACAAACATTAAAATAGCTACATCGGCTTTCAGTAATCAATATACAGATTACTTTTATCCAAATATAAGATTTTTTCCTAGCTGGAATTAGAAGCAAATACCTCAAATTTCAGATAGTTGATTGTATTTCGTGAAACTGAAAGGTCTTCAACCGATAAAAGGATGAAACAGAATTGCACAAATGCATTCTACATTTGAAAAATATTACTATTCAGACCTGTATAACTTACTTTTACATTTAGAATATTTTCTCCAAAAAGGCGTATGTAGTCCCATGTCAAGATGTGTCAACTATGCTAACCTTCCTGAAATTTCCACCTATGCTATCATGACCGTGACGTCATGCTACAATACTCAATATTCCGCGAAATATTTGAGTCGTTTTTTGATTCTATTATGTTGATTTTTAGTTGGTAAATTGTACTATTTCAAGGAAATGTTATATTTGTCACGTCGTACGTCAACAAAAACACTTGAAAAACACTGGCATGCATGATGCGCAAATGCATAAACATGCTTACAGCGCGCGCATCGATACAAGGCCAGGGCAGCCAATGAACGTCGCTTGACAAAAATCACCCAACGACTCGCGGTAGAGGTGGGGGTCCCTCCAGCCTTGAAATACACAAATGTTTACATTTCGTAGCCCTTGAAATAGGCAAAAGTTCACTGTATTTGGGAAAATTACGTATAACATAGGTGGGGGGGGGAGACCATTTTGTTACATGGGTGAGGGGAGGGGTAAAACATTGACAAAAATGTGTAAAGTAATTTATGGGTGGCCCTCAAAAGTGAAATGAAGGAATAATGGAAATTGCATTACTGGATTGAAACAATGTGAATAATAAGTAGATAACGAGACAGTTATACTTCGTTTGCATTAGAGCAAAAGTAGCAGAGGTAATAAGGTTTGTGAGGTGGTACAATTGAATTGCGTTAGAAAAAGTTCAGTCACTATTAATTAGTTTCATACTTTTTTGCCAAGCTCATGTCCTACTTATAAACATGTCCAGTGTCCACTCAGTGTTTGTCACTTGAAAACTTTAGTAATTTTAACTCGTTAACGAGAACAAAGTACAATATGTTTTAGTGCATCAATTTTAACCACTTTCCTAATTAGTCCCTTTGTAAGTAATAAGCAAAAAGCATCATACTTTTATTTTTAGTCCATTAATACGATAAAGCCGTTGATTCTAAAAATCCTTAAACGCTGTCAAGAAAGTTGTTTAATTTTTAAAAGAATGAATTTTATTATTTCTTTTAACTTGACATTATTATTATAAATAAATCTTTCATATTTTTCAAATAGAGTATTTAAAAAATATATTCTGAGGCGCTTTCATAAAAAATGTATTTCTACGAAGATAGAATTTTTAAATGAAAGAATATTTTTACATATTATATGCATGGGAATCTTATCTATTATGGAGCCCAAAGCCATGACGTTTTTTTTTATATATTTTGTCAGAGAGTCGACGAAACAAGACAAACTTATAAATACATTCACTATCAGAGAAAATACAATTTATCTATGTTTTTTTTATTTAAAATAATTTTTTTTCGTGATAAGCCTACAAAAAATGTTATGGTTATATTGATACCAAAAACTGTACAACAAGAAAATTTTGTATAGTTTCAAAGAGGCTGCGATTGTCTCGTTCGATATGTTCCATTTTATTCCATTATATCAACTCGACATTCGATTAGACTTTATCTTCTGAAACACTTATAAAATCGACAATCGTCTTGTTCGACAAACGGTATTATACGCGACGAAATCGATTGATATACATATACATATGTTCCAAATGAATTTGTATAAAACTTTCAGGGCCTAAAACGATTAAAATGTTGGTTTGGCACTAAATATATAAATAATAAATTACTAGAGTATAAACAATGCTTATGAAATATTTTATAATATTCCATTAAAATTTTTGTATCACAATTAAATTTAAAGACATTACTTTATGTAAGGTAAATGCCTAAGCAATTGCAACGCTATTTTTCTTGCTTTTTATTTAAGTTGAATGCATTTAAATTCCATTTGATACATATTTTTTAACAAATTCACAAAAATGTTTACTTTGGATACATATTTGTATAATTTCAAGGTTTTTAAAATTAGAAACCTTAAAATTTGGATATATCCAAAAATGTATCGCTTATAACAAATTTTAAATACTCAAAACTTTGAGAAATTTTGAAATTTCTACTTTTTCATATTTTATCTTGAAAGAAGAAACTCTAAACTTTCCTAATATCTTTGATATATCAAACATTTTAGAATAGACAACAAAAAAGTTGACCTCTTTTACGACTTAAAAGAGTGATATGTACAACTGAAGACATGAGAATGACAACTTGATAAGAACCATAAATGAAATTTTACAGGATGAATAAAAAAAGTCTTCTATTATAGGGTTTCAAATATAAAAATATGATAAAATTATAAAAGAAATGCTTGTTCTAAGTGGGAGAAAGGAAAAAGAAAATGGTCATTATCCAGTTGTCATTTTCTTATAATTTTAAAATTCATCCTTTCGATCGTGAAAGGAGAAATGATTTTCACATATTCCTAATAATGTATCAATAAATAGTATCCTAAACTACTCGAAATCGACAACAACAGATTTTTGAATAATTGATCCTTATCAAATTGCCATTTTCATGTCTTACACTGTACATTGCACATAAATTAATTTTTCTTCTAACTTATTCCTCAATTTTTCCAGACTTTATTAATTTCAAATGTAGGACCAAGTAAAAAAGTACTTTTACTTTGTTTTCGACGATCGTGATTTTAGAATCTTTTTAAGATTGTTTAAATCTGAAATGCAAATAATCTTTTACCTATTTAGCTTTTCCTTTTATTGTATACGAGTGAAAATTCTCAAATCGATTACAAGATATGTAAAAAAATAAGTAGGAAACGATATAAAGGAAATGTATCAATTTCAACGAAATACTGCATTGCGCCAAATAAGAGTGCTTTTGTATCCGAAAGTATTAAGGGTTTTAAAGCTTTTACTTGAAAAGAAAAAAAAACTTAATTCACGAATCAATGGTCTTCCGTACTATATTGCTTTTCAATTTGACTTTTTAAACATTAAAACGAATAATTAAAATTTCAATTTTCCAATTTTCTCCTGAAGAAAAAATAACTAAAGCAAAAATGGTCCGTATCAGAAAAATGCAGAAAAATATTTTTAACTAAACAATTAGGGATGTGAGTCAAAGTAAAATTTAATTAGACTAAAGCTTCAGAAACGCTCAAAAGTTTCACAATATATTAAATTAAATTTGAAATGATTTAAATTCCTAACATTTCAAGTAAACAAATTTCATTTTCAAGAAAATGGATAAATTCTCAACGAAAAATGTAATATAGCTGATATTAAAAAAAATATTTTTAGTTTAAATAAAAAAATTTGAATTCAACAAAAAAAGAATAATTTTGAACAAAATAGTTGAATCCTTAACCAACACCGATTAATTTTCAAATCTGTCGATTTGAATCACTTAAATTTTTTACCGATTTCAATCAGTGACTGAAACCCATGAATAAATTATTTTCACTTTTAATTTAATCAATTTTACTGACTGATCATTTAAAAATAGCCCGCTCGTAGATAGAATTCAGTCACTAATTGATATTAGTGAAAATTTTTAATGTTTCAAATTTGTAGAGAACCAAATAATTACATTTTCACCAAAGAAGATTACATTTCTACCAAAAGAGATGAATTTTCAAACCAAAAAGACGAATGTTGAATAAAATAGTTGAATTTAAAACCAAAAACGATTTTTCAGTCAAGAAATAACAAAAATTTCATCAAAAAAGAATTTTCATGCAAAAACACGAATTTTATACAAAAAAGTCTAATTTTCTACACGTAAATATGAATTTTGAACCCAAATGGTAATTTTAACCCAAGAAAGATGACTTTTCTACCATAAAGTCCATAAAAGATGAATTCTCTATCAAAAACCGAATTGTCAGCAAAATATATGCATTTTCAACTAAAAAAGATTTTCTATCAAAGGAGATGAATTTTCAACCCAAAAAGACGAATATGCAACAACAAAAAATTAATGCTTAACCAAATAGTTTCATTAGAAACGAAATAGTTAAAATTTCGAGCAAAAGAGAAGAATTTTCAACACAATAGTTAAACTTTAATCAAATACTTTAATTTTCAGCCAAAAAGACGATTTTTTCGAAGACAGTTGAATTGTTAACAAAAAAGTTAATTTCCAATGAAGATCAACATTACCATAAAGAATTAATTTTTAATTCGAACGGACGAACTTTTAACAAAACAGTTGAATTTCCGATGAAACAACATGACAGAGAGGCATTTTCAACCAAACGGTCGAATTTTAAAACAAAAAAGATTAAAATTCAACCAAAAACCAGAAGCTAAATTTTTAAATGAAAGAGTTGAATTTTCAATTAGAAAAGATCAATTTTCATTATATCAAATGTATATTACATTTATTTCTGTACGTCGGCCTGTGATTGCTTATTTAGATATTACAAAATAAAGTACAAATTGTATTTATCACGATTACTTTCATATTTGTTCCTGATTTTGCACTTAATTCTATTCTTGGATACCGTGAAAATTTTATATCATTTCAATAAATGTACATTATTACAATTCATAATATGCATTGATATTAAAAACAGACGTATTTTCCTTGTCTTGTTTTTATAATTGAAAAAAAGTGCGCATCCTATAAAAAACAATTTTTTTTATTATGCATTTTATTGCAACTTGTGTCGTTTTTCCATAAAAATTTGTTTATGTTCAATGTTATTTTTTACGATTTGAACCAAAAATATGCATCCTAGCGTAAAGTGGTTCTAAGAAAATTTGTAAATGTAATTGGGCGAAAAATTTTGTTAGATAACATGTTATTGTAGCGTGTATCGTTTTTCCAAAAAGTTAATGTTGTTATTTTAAATGTATTTTTATAACAAAAGTTTATAACAAATTCGTAAATCGTTTTTGGTTGAACAACTTTTGTGTATTCATCTTTTTTCGTACCTTCGTCGTTTTTCAAAAAAAAAGAAAAAAATTTATTGGTAATGTTATTTTTCACGATTGAAACAAAAATTACGCAAACTATCAAAAAATAATTAATAAAAAATTCGTAGCTCTTTTCTGAGTGAACAACTTTTGTCCATTAATTTTTTTCGTGGTTTGTGTCGTTTGTCCAAAAATTTAATTTATTTAATTCGTAAATCAGTTTTTTACAAATGAAACAAAAAATTCGCGTCCCATCAAAAAGTGATTAATAACAAATTTGTGGATTGAACTTTCGATTTTTCAAGAAAATTTAAAAAAATCTTTTAACAATATTGTAGGGTGTTCAAAAAGAAACATTTTTCTCCTCTTGACTTTTTTCATATCGTGCGTTGTTTGGCTTAAAATGTTCATTTTCGTTTGGTTTTTGGAATTTTGTAAGTGCTATAACTCCGGTAATTTTTCTTCTATCAAAAAAGTCATAAGAATATTTTGTTCGCCTTTTTGAGTACTATTATTATCCGTCCATAGAATTTTCAAATATAAAAAAAGTCTTCTCAAAAATTTTCAAAAAGGTGCTCACTTTTTGAATTTTAATCCAAAGTGACTGGCTAACGAACTTAACCTTCATTTTAGGACACTTGAATAGCATACCAAAGCCTAATCCAATCTGTAAATTATTTCGAAAGTTATCGTGCTACCAGACTAAAAATCTACATACATACATGCATACAGACACATTCACGAAAACCTGTTTTTTGGGTTCAGAAGGTCTCAAAACGTGGACATTTGATCAAAACAGGGGGAGGCCCCCCCCCTCAGAGAAGGTATTAGATTTGTGTAACCCCCCCCGGTTACACAAATCTAATACCTTCTCTGATTAGAATGTAGAAAGATTAAAATTCAACAGGAAATATTTGCATTTTCAAACAAATATTGTAATTTTCAAGCCAAAAAGACCATTTTTTTATAAGAAAGTTGAATTTTGAACCAAACAGTTTAATTTTTAAATAAAAAAGATAAATTTTCAAACCGAAGATGGAATAGTTAATTTTTCAATTAAAAAAATACATTTTTAAAAAGGGAATTTTTCGGCCAATTAAACTTAACGAAAAAGACGAATTTGTAGCAAAATAGTTGAATCCTCAACCAAATAGATGAATATTCAACAAAAGAGATTAATTTTCTACACACTTTTAAATCCGGACTACGCGAAATGTGTCGGAACTACATTTTAGGCCATATAATGACGTATCATTCACTCTATTGTCACTCTGTTTACAAACTATTTGTCGCCACACTTTTCTGTCCTGGCATACTACTCTAGCTTCCTTCACGTCCATGCATTTTTTCATGCAAGCTCTTGTGTTTCCATGGTTTCTTATGTCTCTTCGGATTAGTGTCTCATTCACAGATTCTAACCATTCTTTTGGCGGTCTACCTCTGGGCATTCTGCCCTTTACTTTACCTTTATACACTTGTTTCGTTAGTCGTTCATCTTTCATTCTTTCAACATGTCCGAACCATCTTAACTGATTTCTTTCCCATGTGTCAACTACTGTCACTTTTGGACCACATTCTTTGAGGATTGTCTCGTTTCGGACTTTGTCCATCAGTGTTTTTCCGCATATTGTGCGAAGAGGTTTCATGCCAATCGCGTTCATTTTACTCCTGTCCTTCTCTTGACAGGTCCATGTCTCGCTACCGTATAGAACAGTCGGTACGAATATAGAATTATGTATGGCCATTTTAGCTTTTTTTGATATGTTTTTATTTCTGAGAATGGACCCTGCTCTACCGATAACTTGCTTACCCTTCACAGAAAAAACTAAGAATAAAATTTGTTGCAGGAAATTTTTTAGAGCGATAAAGTTTTGTTCAGCCAACTTCGCGTCTTTCAAAATACATGTGTTTGTCATGGAAAACCAAAAGAAAGTTTAACCGATATTTGTGTAAAGTTTATCCTCTGAAGTTAATTTTTGTTGCAAAGAATCTTTCGTCAGAAATCGATGTAAAGTTTATCTTCTGTTTTTGCTGTGTTATTTATGCGCCTATCTAACACCCCATCTATTTTTCCGTCGCTAGTGAATAGGCTACCTAGATATACGTATTTGCCAACTTGTTCTAATCTCTCATCATTTAGGACAATGTTGCACATTGTTTTCTCAGTTTTTCCTTCAAACACCATATTTTTTGTTTTATTTACGTTAATTTTAAGGCCCATGTTCTTCATGCTTGTATTAAGTTTATTCAACATTCTTTGCAAGTCCTCGATTGATTCTGCCATAATAATCTTGTCATCTGCGAAAGCTAACCCACGTACCTTCACTGTTTCGATATCTACATCTTCTTCGTCGAAGAGGGCCATTCTTAGACACTTATCCATAAATATGATAAATAGCCATGAGGACATAACGCATCCTTGTTTCACGGCTTGCATAATATCGAACCAGTCACTCAGTTTCCCATTTACTCTTACACTGGCTTTACTACCTGTATATATTGATTTTATTGCTTGTAGGAGCCATCCGTTGACTCCGTACTCTTTAAGGACTTCCCAAAGTTTACTTCTATTTACCTTGTCAAATGCTTTTTCTAGGTCAACAAATGCACAGAAAACTTTCTTTCCTACTCTTAAGCTTTTTTCTGTGATCTGTCTTAAACTAAATATCTGATCTGTACATGATTTTCCTGGCATAAATCCACTTTGGACTTCCCATATCTTTTCTTCTGTAATTTTCATTACCCTACGAATGAGTATTTTGGAGTATATTTTGCTTACGGTACTTAGTAAGCTGATACCTTTGTAATTACTTCAGTTGCTTTTATCTCCCTTTCTTTTGTATATTGGTACGATAATCGCTTTTTTCCAATCGTCTGGGACTTCTCCCGTCTCGATACATAAATTTATCAATTCGCACAACCTGTGAGGTATGTACTCGCCACCGTATTTGAGCATTTCAATGCTAATACTGTCGATGTCAGCAGCCTTACCGTGTTTTAAGTTCTTAATTATATCTCTAACCTCAGTGACACAGATTTTTTCAATTGGGTTTTCTAATGCATCATGTTCTATGTTGCAGCTCTGTTGCCCTATATCTTCACCTCCTAATAATTCTTTAAAAGAGTCTTTTAAAGCGTCTACTATCCCGTTTATATCATATAGCATTTCACCTTTGCTGTTTCTCATGTTGGCAAATTCTGTACTTATACTTTCTTTTATCAGTTGAAATAATAGTTTTATAATTCCTTCAAAGCTGTTTTGTACTTTCCTCTCTTCTTCTGTTCTGATTTTTTCTTTACTCTCCTTGACTAGTCGTTTAACTTTCCTCTTTTTGTCTTCGTAATAATTTTCGAGTCTATTTCTCCCCTCATCGCTAAGACCTGTGATGTTTAATGTTCTCTTGTGCGCTTTTTTCTTTTCTTGCTGGGCTG
The DNA here is from genome assembly GCA_932195095.1 of Andricus curvator. Lineage (NCBI taxonomy): Eukaryota > Metazoa > Arthropoda > Insecta > Hymenoptera > Cynipidae > Andricus > Andricus curvator. Next base: position 451,817 of record CAKNYM010052571.1, read on the forward strand.
CTTTAATTTCATCATTCCACCACGCATCACCAGACTTTCTTCCTACCACTGCCGTGCCACACACTTCAATTGCAGTTTTAACAATGATATCCCGTAACAAAGTCCACGCGCCCTCTATATCTTTATTGCTTATAAGCGCTTCCCAAGTTGCCCTATCTATGCGTTCGCTTAACTTATTTTGAAACTCTATTCGCACTTCCGGTTTCTGTAAATTTTCAATCTTTATTCGCGTTTGTTTCGTTTTTTTTGTTCTCTTTCTTCTCCATACCCGCCCTAAGTTTATTTTAGAGACTGCAAGGTAATGATCAGTATTGCATTCGGAACCCCTCATGACTCTTGTATCTTTGACTAGTTCTCTTAGTCTTTCATCCGCAACAAAGACATTGGATACTAAATTGGCCCAAGTGGGGAACCACACATAACAATTTTGTGAGGCTCTTCACCTGGGGTGATCGTTGGAGAGATTGATCAGCAACCTGGGTCGGAGCAGTGTTGCGGAATGAACGTGTCATTTGAATAAATAACACGAGAATTCCAGATCAATCTAAAATATCTATACCTAACACCTATATACCTATCTACCTTATACCTATATACCCATCATACACACTACTATTTTCCAACCGAACAACTCACCCCTACCCCGAAAGGGAAATGGCTTAATGGTATAATAATAATAATAATAATGTTGATACAGGATTCAATATTTATATTAATTTACAATAACATTTATATTGCATTATAGTAATGTTAATATTAACATTGATATCATATTAATATACATATTAATACAGAATTTAATGTTTAAATTTAAAGCTTAATATAATTTTTTTTAACATTTAAAAATTTCCCGCTTTAAAATTTCAAACTTTAGAAACTTTAAAATGTTTCCAAAGTTTCATGGAATTTTACAATCCTATAAACAATGTTTCTACGATATACCTTCTTAAAAAATATTGTTTTGATATCAATAGCATTAGATATCACTTTTGCAACATTTTGCCAGAATGCAAAAAGAATCAACTGATATCAACGTTCTGCTTATAAAGAAATGATAAAGCACGATTCCGGAAACATTCCGGATAGATGGTGATGCATAATTCTAGAAAAACAGAAACTTACGGTATTTCTTAGGCCTGTAAAAAATAAAATGAAAAGCCGATTAGAACTTAATGAGGCACGAGGAAGTGAAGATCGTTAAGAATATGCTATCAGAAGTCGTTAATTTGTAATTCTTCGTCATCGTTGCTTGTACGTATAGTTGTATACTTATACCTAGTCATCGCATTCTCTTTGGGAATCCTTCGACCGCGAATGAACATTATGTGCTCATCTATAGAATACACGTTTCCTTTATCTTCATTGCACATATTCACGATATAAATCAAGAAAAATTTCGTAATTTTTTCCTAGGAATTAAACCCACTTTTTTATCCTGGAAATTGAAGTAATTTTCTAGGTTGAAGATCAATGTAAACAATCACTGAGAAAAAGACATTTGTTTGATTCATAAAATAAAATTGGTGTGCTCAGTTTGATTTAAACAAATTATATCGATGATTCTACGTTCAATCCAAATATCAGGGTGCCTACTCAAAACCTGGGGAAAAAAATCCTTAACAATTCCAGGTATTTTCTTGGTATTATTTTTCATTGTGAGGAGCCATTCAAGTATTTTGAATTTTTTTAAACAATCGATACGGAATATCTATACGATTTCGCGAATTTATTACAAATAATATTTTTTTTCAGTCCTTGTAAATATCTAACTATACATATGTATAATTAAATAACTGATTTTTCATTTGTGAAAGTAACTTTAATAAAAGACAAGTAATGTCTATTAATAGTACAAGTTTTTAGGGCGGGTTTTAATTAATATTACTTAATTAAAATAAAATAAAATGAAATGAAATAAAATAAAGTAAAATAAAGTAAGTAATGTAAAGTAAAATAAAATATATTAATTAATTAAATAATTATTATTATTAAATTGATATTTTGAATAAAAGGTATTTTTCAGGTGAGTAAACACTAATAACCCTGTATAAACAGGGAAAATAAGGAGATTTTTAATGAAGTTAGTGAAATATATTCTTTACAGTAAAATTAATTTTTAATGAAAAACAGCTGAATTCATCCAAACCATACGAATCTTCGACAACATAGTTAATTTTTCAGCCAAAAAATAATCATTTTCAACCAAACAGTTGCATTTTTAACCAAAAAAGGTGAAATTTTTACCAAAAGAGGTGAAATTTCTACCAAAAGAGATGAATTTTCAAATCAAAAACACGAATTCTTAACAAAAGAGTTCAACCAGGTAGTTGCATTTTCAAACAAAAAGATAAATTTTCAACTAAAATGATAAATTGTCAAATGAAATAGCTGAATTTTCAATCAATAAGAAGATTAATTTTCTACAAAAAAAAGACGTTTTTCAACAAAATAAATGAATTTTCAACTAAAAAAGATCAATTTTATAACAAAAATTGAATAGTTAAATTTTCAATTTAAAAAATTAATTATCAACCAAAGAGATGAATTTTCAACTAAAATGATGGAACATTCAACTGCATTTGTTAAATTTACAGTTTAAAAAATTAATTTTTAACAAAATAAAAACGAATTTTCAACAACAGTTGAATTCAATAAAATTAAACAAATTTTCAACAAAAGAGTTGAATTTGAGACCAAGAAAGATTTTTTAGTCAAGAGAGAACAAATTTCAATCGAACTGTTGAATTTTCAAGCAAAAAGATATTTTCAACCAAGAAGATTAATTTGCTACCAAAAAGCACGAAATTTCAACAAAATATATGAATTTTCAACCAAATAAGATAAATTTTCAAACAAAAATAGAATAGTTAAATTTACAGTTAAAAATATTGATTTCGAACCAAAGAAAAAAAACGAATTTTCAACAAAATAGTTAAATCCAGTAATATGAAGATTCTTTAAGAAATGAAAAAATTGTTATTTATTGTTATATTACAGTTTAAAAAAAATTTAGGCACGGCTTCGAAAAAATTCCCTGACATTTATAGGTTTTTTCAGGCATATAAAAATGCCCTGAAAATTCTAGGTTGTCCAGGTGAGTAAACACCATAATTTGTTTTTAATTGTTTACGGGAATCAAATCATTTCCCCAGTGAAACAATAACATAAATCTCCAAGAGTACAGCAAACTTTAAAAATTACAAATATATATTTTCATTTAAGAATGAATCAATTAAACAATATTTTTTTTAAATCCCAATTAGTGCGGTATCAAGCGTTTAGCCTCACTTTATTTTACTGTTATTTTTAATTTGTAATTAAATTACAATATGTTTTTGTTTCACTCTAAAGTAGGAAGTATTTTGTAAATAAAAAACATTAATAAATGCCAAAACATAGAGCAATATACAAAAATATTTAACATTTTAGTTAAAACGTATACTGTGTACGTATTACTGCGTCCCTATTACTGCGGATTTTAATTTTACGTATGCAAACGTATAACAAAAAAGATGATTCAAGTGAGGATTGATTCAAGTGATTCAAGTGATTCAAGTTGATTCAAGTGAGGTATTTAAAAAAAGATAAGATAATAGAAAAATGTTTTTAGGTTTAATCTATATTTTAGAATGAAATAACAGTGATGTGTACTTATTACTGCGTCCCGAATACTGCGGATGCGTATAAAGGTTATATTTTGAAAATTCACGTTATTCCATATATATATATATATATATATATATATATATATATATATATATATAGTTAAAAGTTTGTCATAAGGACAACCGCAGGATTTCGCCGGGAGCGGGCGAATATATATATATATATATATATATATAATCGTTAACAACTAATAAACAACGTATCGCAGTAATCGGGTCACCCGCATTAATTAGGACATTTATTCTAGATCAAAATTTAACAAGCTCAACCATTTTTTAATTGCATTCGTGAAATATTTCAAGTCAAAACGCTAGAAAATTTACAGTTTCACATTGTTTCTGTTCGTTGAAGTTGAAACATTTTTCTATGCCTTAAGAAATTTGTCACTAGAGTAATGATTTTTGATTTTGGACATTAGACGAAACGAACAATCATGGATACTAATAAGCCCTCATGGACAGCTTTACTGAGTGGATATTAATAGAGCAGAGAGTGTGGATCTTACAATGTGGATGTTATTAGAGTAAAGAATATGGATCTTGCTATGGGATTATCAGTCACTTTACATATGTTTGTGTGACCTATGACATACGATGACTTTTTGAAGATCTTCGCCTGGGGTGATTGCTAGAGAGATTGATCAGCGATCTGTGTCAAAGCAGTGTTGCGGAATGAACGTGATGCTTAATTAAGTTACACGGGAATTCCAGATTGATATAAAATTCCCGGCGGTATAACGAGGCTAGAACCGAGTGAGTTACGCTTTCCCCGAAAGGGATTTGGCTTAATGATAAAATAATAACCAAACATTTATAATATATAATAATAATAACTACAAGATGGTAGCTCTAAGAAAGCATCCAGAGGCGACTGTTGTCACCTACAACGCTCGTGGCCGCTGTGTAGGGAAAACAGAATTAAAAGACAAAGTCCAAACAACACCATGCTCCTAACTTTGGACCTACAATATCATCGCAAAAGATTTCAAACATCGTATTAAATTAATTTATGACATCCTGATCTCATTAGGCACTTGACTTATTGTTAGTCCGTGGCTGATAATGAAAACCCGGGTTCACCCGAGAACAAGTTAACAAAAAAAAAACTAAATAATACCTTGAATAACTAAAAACCTATGGAGTGGCAGATGGTAGCTCTAAGAAAGAATCCAGAGGCGACTGCTGTGACAGTTGAGATAACAGCGGTAAAAGAAGAACTCCAAACTAGATCATGCTTCTAATTTTGTACCTACAGCATCATTGAAAAATATTTTAAACCTCGTATTGAATTAATTTATAACATCCTCATCTCATCAGGCACTTGACTTAGTAGTCCGTGGCTGATGCTGAAAACCCGGGTTCACCCGAGAACAAGTTTGAAAAAAAAAAATCTGCCCGCTTGGCGGGCACATTCTCATCGCGCCCTTCGCGCGCGGCTCGCTTCGCTCGCAAGTTTCAGCGCGCCTAGGACGCGCACCTGTTGGATCTCGCGCTTCGCGCTCGATAATGTATTCACCTCGCGCTGCGCGCTCGGACACATTTGTCGTCTAAGTTTTCACACTTCGTGTGCTCGCTATTACGCGCTTCGCAGGCTAATACTCTCTTAGTAAGCTTCATCGTTATGACCTGCTTTTGGTTTAATTATGTCAGTTTTACATAAAAAGAAGAACTAATTTACTTAAGGTTCTATCGACCTTAAGGAACACATTCTCAACAGGACACTCGCGCTTCGCGCTCGATATTTGGTATGATCATCATGTGAACTTCGCTCTTCACGCTCGTTTCTGTTCATCGTATAATAGAAACCCAAAAGTTTGAGCGCGCTTGCTACGCGCAATTTGGTCGTCGCGCTTCGCAACGACCATATGTTATGTTCAATGTTCTTCAGATAAAAATGACTAAAGTTGTATTTGATTTAAAATGAAGAAGGTAATTCCTTTACTTCAGCGTATATTTCCGTATCTTTATAATAAATCCTACAATCAGAAAGATTTTTGGAACATATATCTTGCTTTTTCATTCATAATCAAACCGACCCCGCGACTACCATGTGATTCCCTATCTACTCCTGACCATATTTCAAAACCTCAATCAAAGTTTCAGTCCATTCCGAGCCTACTTTATTGTTTGTATTGTTCATGTTTAGATTGTACACCCAACTACCCCCTTATGCGCGAAATTTGTTTTGCGAGTCGAAATCATGTCCAAGTTAAGTAGTGATTCGTCGTATAGTGGAGAGTCCAGTTCTAACGTCAGTCCCACCAAAACTTCTGTTACGGGGGGAGGGAGGGGGGGGCGAGGACAAGGAATGGAAACCGAGAGAGTCGCAATTGGTTGATGTTTTATACTGAGAAGGTCACCAGCCTTCAGCAGCGTTGTATTAGATAGGAGTTCATATGTTTCCATCTGCGCATTCCCGGCCCACCTCTAAACGAGGAACCAATAACTCTTTTTTTTTTTTTTTAATATATATTCATTTCGTCTATTTGGAGCATAGTTCTTGAAATATAAATGTAATAGTCGAATTTTTTCAGAGCAATTATTTTAATAAACAAAGATCAAAACGCATTCTGAAATAAAAGTCAGATTTTCAGTCAGAATAAATTGTTTGAATTATTATTATATTTTATTGTTTCAATTGTTAGAAATAGTATTGAGAACATAAAAACAATGAAATATTGTGAAAAAACACACCTGAGATGAGAAATAAAGTAAATAAGCAAAGTTTTGATGAGAATGTGCCCGCTTATCGGGCCGATTTTTTCACTGTTAATGTTATTTTTTTAGAATAAAACAAAAACTACACATCCTATCAAAAAGTGACCCATGAGAAATTTGTAGATCTTTTTTGAATGCACAATTTTAGTCCAGCCATCATTTGTCGTATCTTGCATAGTTTGACCGTAAAATTGATTTTTTGGATTTTTCATTACTTCTTGTGCAATAAAAATGTGAATTTTCGATTTTTCAAGAAAATTGAAAAAGTCATTATGATAATCTTGTAGGGCGTGCAAAAAGAAACACTTTTCTTGTCGTGACTTTTTTTCGTATCGTGCGTTGTTTGGCTGAAAATGTGAATTTTCGTTTTTTCTTTTGGATTTTTAAAATGCTGTAACTCGGAAAATTTTCATTTTATCGAAAAATGTCATAAGAATAAAATATTTGAATTTTCAATTACTATAAGCGGCCGCACATATAATTTTCAAATTTGGAAAAAATGGCCTAAAATGTTTTTTAAATGCTCTAACTTTTTGAATTTTCATCCAAAATGGCTGGTTCACGA